>OX388308.1:31721214-31956580 GCA_947579605.1 Athripsodes cinereus | reverse complement strand
AATATGATTCATATAAAGTGGCCTTTTTAGCCCCCCAGACTTGGTTTATTGGAATAAAACATTTTATATCAATAATTCTCCACTTGTGTAATAAATAAATAACTTATTTGATAGAAATTAAGTGTGAAAGGACAAATTTTTCTCTGGGTAATTATGTAACATATAAAATAAAATGTTTATTAAATATAAAGTTATGTATGTTATTAGAATAATTATTTAGTACTGTGAATAAATAAAAATATGATATTAAACCTAAGTTTGTTTTGTAATAAACAATTTTAACATTTAAAATTATTTTTATTTATGCCATTATCATTGTAATTATTTGCCATCAAGCAGACAGTTTGAAGCAGTGATTGTCACTGTCCTGATAGTGTAGTAGTAGTAATAGGCTCCCAGACAGCGTCACTGGGAGGAATTCGTGGAGCGAACTCATCTGGAGGGAGCTGCAAGAGAGATCGCTGCTTTCTGGGAGGGAACGGGAATATAGATCTGATGTTTTTAGTATTTTTGTTTTTGATGCTGACCGACACGAAAAGTAGTAAAAATAATATTAACAGTTTATTGATAAAAAAATTGTGAGAAATTGGCGAGGTTATGCCTGAAGGCAATGTATTCCAGCTAACCAAAATAATGTGCGATATTATGTTGACAATGTGTGTAATTAATAGATACTTACATAACATGCATAGACAATTCACACAAAGCGAGCTAGTCCCAAACTAAGGTATTATGAATACTAACGACAATACAGATATATACAATGCACTAAATATGTAAGACCCAGGACAATGTGAACAGTTAATAGTAAACTTAATTATAACTAATTACATTCTTAGCCCTATGTAGAACGTTATATACGTGTCATGTTTCCTGTAATGAATCCTGCACTAAACATGTATACATGTAAAACCCAGACTCAGAACAATATGAACAGTTATAACTAATTACATTCTTAGCCCTATGTAGAACGTTATATACGTGTCATGTTTCCTGTAATGAATCCTGCACTAAACATGTATACATGTAAAACCCAGACCCAGAACAATATGAACAGTTATAACTAATTACATTCTTAGCCCTAAGTAGAACATTATATACGTGTCATGTTTCCTGTAATGAATCCTGCACTAAACATGTATACATGTAAAACCCAGACCCAGAACAATATGAACAGTTATAACTAATTACATTCTTAGCCCTAAGTAGAACATTATATACGTGTCATGTTTCCTGTAATGAACACTACAGAAGAAATGAAGGATTCAGGCACGGGAAGGAACTATTTAGGATATATCTATGAATTTTTTTTTTTTTTTATTTATTTATTTCAAACTTAAAGTTACAGCTTATATAACATAATAAACGAAAAAATAATAGTGCAAAATTAAAGCCAATTACAACTTATGTTATATAATACAAAATGTTAGTTTAAAAACAACTTATATAGAACAGTTATTAAAATTATTATGATGAAAGATTATAAGATAAATGTATATTTAAAAAAGTATATGTATAAGAATATGAAAATAAAGAAGGAAAGCTATGAGATAAATTCAATTACATGTGAGCATTTTAGGATTGAGGGGAAAGGAAAAGGGAAGGTTATGATTTTGTTAAAAGATCTGAGTAACTTGAGTAAAAGTAAATTAATTTATGAGGATGTAATAATAATAATAATAATAAAAAAGACAATTTATATTTGGCGCCGTTTAATGATCCGTGACCATCTCAAGGGCGCCATGACTTTTCTTGAAAAGCAGTGTTTTCAGCTTACTCCTGAACGTTGCAGTGGGTTGGTTCTTTCTTAAATCCGCTGGTAATCGGTTCCAGGCAGTTGGCCCCGCAACGCTAAAGCTCCTCTCTGCGAATTTGGAAGTGTTTGCCCTGTTGGGCTCCACAAGTTTGTTTACAGCGGTGGAAGCTGATCGCAGTGGTCGCCTCAGAGTTTCGTCGAGGGGACATAGCTCAGCGAGGCATAGAGGTGCTGTGCCGTTCAAGGCTTTGTGGACCGTGAGGCACAGCTTGAACTCTACTCTCTCTGGGACTCTAAGCCAGTGTAGCTCCTTAAGCAGTGGTGTGATGTGGCAGCGCTTGTTCTCTCTATAGGTGGTCCTGGCAGCAGCATTAAAGGCCATTTGGAGACGATTCAGAAGGATCTGGGGCAGTCCTGTACATATGATGTTACAATAGTCTAGACGGGAGACGACGAAGGCGGCGACTAGACTCTTAACCGCGTCTACAGATAAGTGTACTATGCATACAATAATTATTTATGTTAATTTTATATAAGATATATTATATTTTATTCTAAAGCTGTGTACTGAGTTGCGTACTCAATATTGCATTGACTGATTTTATAAAAGTGTTTTTACTTGCTTGAAATATGTCTATGTCGTTGAAGGATGTGTTGTAAGTTTCGTAAATTCTGTTAAAAATAGTGTTCCTGCCATAGTTTGTTTGAAATGTGTTAACATGGAATAACGTGTGTGTTCTTGTTTTAGAAGTAGTAGTAGGATGATCTGGGACCGTAGACAAACCGTACTTAGCGATCGACTACTGGCGAATTTTTCGACAATCTACCTACATGTACCATATAATTTAGGGTTATTGTTGCGGTTATTGACGAAATTCGTTTGTAGTCGATCGCCAAATGCGTGTTTGTCTAGGGGGTCTGCATGCTCATTAAATCAAGTTAGTCCACAGGCTCCCCCTTATGTAGAAAATGTCATGATGGATGGATTTTTGTATAGATTGTGGGAGCTGTCCAAGCGAGGTTAGGTTTAATTAAAACATAAATATTTTTTGAATACATAGTTTAATTTGGCGAATAAAGTACCTACCTACGTATAAATTATTATCACAACACAATTTTAAACATCAATCAATCATAATTACTAATCAATTATAAAAAATCAATTCAAAATAATAAAGATACAAATAAATTTAACAGTATAAATATTTTATAATGACACATGTATTTTCTATTACTCAATTTCATCAAAACGAGACTTTTATGGCTGTATCCGAAATTCAGGAACAAATAAAATACGTATGTCTCTTGAGCATACCAATTACAATAAATAACTCGAACATGAATATAAAACACAAATATTCAAAGTTTCCATGAGACTAAGTGCAAGCCAGCTTTCAAGTTTAAAACTTTCAAAACTAGGCTCGCAATTAGATATTTCGCTACCTTAATGCAGAGCTAACCTAAGTGTTTTTAGGATGATTTTTCAAAGTAGAAGATTTAAACTTTGTTTTTGTAATAAAAAAAAGAAATTAAAATATCTAAATCAAATTTTGACATGCATCATTATTTAGGAATCTAATAATTCTCATTCATTAAATTATCTCATATCTATTATAATCATTTCTTGTTTCTTAATACTTAACTAAGTTTGATCAAAATTTCAACTTAGGCTAGTTCTGCATTAAGGTAGCGATTTATGGAATTGCTAATTAATTTAATAATGTCTGATTTTTTTTTTGTGTTTCAAAACAACACTGTTATTTTTTGTAACAAGTTTATAAAACTCAAACACTTTAGTCTAAATAATGTGACGTTATCAACATACACTGCAATATCATGTGCTATGTATTTGTTTGTGTGCGTTGTCGAGCGAAATAGCATATTACATGAAGTTGTACAATAATTATCTGCCGCTCCCTCTCCCTTAAAAATACAGAGTGTGTAGTATTGCTGTTGGTGGTTGTGAATTAATTAAGCGCTATACACCATCAGCCGTCTGCGGCGAGGTGTGGAATCATAGTTTGAGAGGTATATGAACACAATATTTGAACGACATTATCCACTATTAAATTAAGGCGCTATTCTTACAAAAAAATTGCTTAAATTAAAGTAATTTATGGTATAAATTAAAAAAAAAAATTTTGAAGCTATGGGCTATACTTAAAAATGACAGTTCTTAACATAATATTATTTCTTTCTGACAGACACAATTATAAACATAATTATTTATTTACTTTCTATTTAAATTCAAAAATTGATAATTCAGTCATCATCATCCAACACGATAATCTCCGATGAATCCATCACCGTTTTAGGCTGAGCCAATTGAGATGATGTACTTCTAGCATCTTTAGTATTACCGGTCCTAGATGAGTTTAAATCAGAACGCTGTTGTGAGCTATTAGAATGTGGCGTAGATGATGCGGGTTTAGAAGACGATGCCGTTTTAGTGATTGTTAATGAAGATGGAATTTTAGGAATCATCGCGGGAGTGGGAACGGGTCTATTTGACGTTGACTGTTCGTTATTTGATTTGCTTATGCTAGGATTTTGTTTTTGTCTTTCGGCTAATTTCTCTTGTAATGTTTTACTAGGGCTGATTTGTGATTGAGGTGGCGCAGGTGATTTTGAAAGTTGTACATTTGAATTATTAGAAGCAAAAGCCTGATGATGAGCAGGTTTAGCACTGCTACTCAAATTTGATGAGGACTGATGTTGAGTTGATTTAACACTACTGCTTGTGCTTGAACTAGACTGGTGTGCCGGTTTAACATTACCGCTACTACTTGTTGAAGACTGATGTGTTGATTTAACATTACTTCCTGAATTTGAGCTGGACTGATGATGACTGCTTTTAACAGTAGTGCCTATAATTGAACTACTTGACTGGTGTGATGATTTATTAGCACTGCTGCCTGTATTTGAACTAGACTGGTGACTTGATTTTACATTATTTCCTGAATTTGAGCTGGACTGATGAGATGTTTTAGCACTGCTACTCACATTTGAACTAGACTGTTGATTTGTTTTAACATTTGTGGTAGAATTTGAACTGGACTGGTGAGCAGGTTTTGGACTATTATTTGAACTTGACTGGTGACTAGACTTCACACTGCTTCCTGGATTCGCTGCAGAAGGTTGATGAGGTTTGCTCTGAGTACTACTTACATTTGGTGAAGACTGTTGTGGCGGTCTGACAATACTGCTTTGAGTTGTACCTTGTGTAGACCCTGCATAAGATGTTTGAACATATCCTGCCTTTGAAGAATCACTGGGTGAAGTTTTTTGACCAGAAGACATATGACTTGAAGAAGTTTTAATGGTAGCCGACGTTGAACTAGTGGTTGCAGTGGAATATTTAACATTCTTTGTAACATTCTGTTTGCTTGTTTGTATTTGACTTGTTGGTGTAGGCGCTGAACTTGTTTTTGGCTTGGAACTTGACGAATTTGGTTGATTATATTTCGGTTTGGCAGGTTGCATGAAAGAAGTGTCAATGGTTGAATGAATCATTTGTCTAAAAATATCTGACTGAAGAGAAGCTGGAGGTATCCCAGCTAAACTACTCATGTACAAAGCAGCCGTTGCTGGATCGTAACTGCTCAAAGCAGAAAGATAGTTCCTATCCATTATCGGCCAGAATGGATTGGAAACTTTAGGATACGGCATGGGGGAATCTACGTGTGGCAAAAAACTTGTCGCTGGTATTATTGAAACATGTGGTTTAGGTTTCTTCGGTGGAGGAGGAGGTGGTGGAGCAACTGTTTGTACAGGAGGATTCGGCTGAGATACAACAGGGGTAACTGTTGTCATGGGAATCTCTGCTTTAGACACCAGAGGCTGAGCAGCGGGTTGAGCTGCTTGCTGCGCTTGCTGTCTCTTTGCAACTATAATAGACTGACATTTCTTAATACACTTATCCAATAAGTTCTCCGAATCCAATTTACCAGAATATATCTTATAACAATCAATCAAAAGTCCAGAAAACACTTGAGTCTTACTCGGTAAATTCTTTTGTATCTTTTGATATGTTCTGTATAAGTCTATCATGAAGTTGGCTACTTCTTGTTTTTCTGGAGTTGTGCTGGACAGGTCATCCACTTTATTAAACTTGCTTAACTGTCCTTTGATGGAACGAGTGCACAATGACATTGCTTGATGAAACAATTCAATCCTTTCAGATTCTCTCAAATATTTTTTATCAGCTTCCGGTGACTTCTGTAAATGCAACGAAAGGTCCAGAAGAGTTTTGTGATCGTCTATCTCCTTCAAAATCTCCATTGTGATCAAGATACATCGACTCATGTGTGTAGCAAAACTTCCTGGCCTATCCACTTCTCCGGCAGGTATTCTCCAGATTGAATTGAAGAAGTTACTATTCTTTCTTTCACAAAACAATCCTTGCAATTTCGATCCTACGCTAGTAACGAATGTTCCCAACATAAGGTCACAACACTTTTTAATGTTCCTTTCCTTCTTATAATAAAAATAGAAATGTGCCAGCCTATACAAGGCTTTATAATGCTGAGGGAATCGGCTCACGCAGTCTTCTAAACTGTTTAAACATGTTGTAATCACTTGACTAATTTCATCTTGACTCATTTCAGTTGGAGCCTGTTTCTCGTTGCTATCACTCGAAGATGAACTGCTGGAAGAACTGGTTGAATCGGATGAACTTGAATCAGAACTGGATTCACTAGAAGTATTATCTTTAGATGTCGCTGTGTTGGAAGTATTATCAGATTCTTTAGTAACTTTGTTGTTATCTGTTTCTGTTGGAGTGACAATTTCTTCTTTCTTTTCTGTTGCAGGTTCTTCAACATTTTCTTTAACACCATCATCATTCTGAATTTCTTTTTGTGTTTCAGTATCTTGTTTTGGTAAATCTTTATCATTTGTCTCTGGTACTTTTGTTTCATCGGCTTTCGTATCAGTTTCAACCGTGACTTCATGATCCACTTGCATTTCAGTTTCTGTTTTAAGTTCTTCTGATGCAACAGGCTCCTCTTTATTGTTATTCTCACCTTCGACAACTTCTTTTGGTTTCTCTTCATCAATTTTAATCTTTTTAGCCTCGTTTCCATCTCCCTCATCAGCTATTTCAGAACTAGATCTCTTGACACTTACATCTTGATTTGTACTAGTATCTGCTACGTTTGCATCATTTGTTTTATCATTATCATTCTGCTCTTTGTTTTCTGTTGTCTCTTTATTTGTTTTCTTCCTAGAGAAAGGACCTGATGTACATTTATCTAAGCATTCCTGGAATGTTTTACCATCTTTCGAACAGATAACTTTGTTTTCGTGTTGTTCGATATATTTTAATATAGAAGCGTGAATTCTATATTGGATCTCTAATGCTTCAACAGAAAGATTCTGTGGATTGCTGTAATTAATCTTGGCCGGATATGTCGCATTGTTTTCTAGTAAAAATTTGGCAGCCTTTTGATAATAGTCCAAATATTTCTGTGGCTGTTCGTTCTTCTTTTCCGATATTTTTCCAAGCATATAATAATGCAACCATCTCTCATCCTGGGGTCCCTTATCATCACCATGACACTCCTCCATCCATTGTTTAAGAGCTTTGATAAAACATTTACTAGCCGTATCCAACATGGTTTCTTTTCTATTTTCTAACACTTCGAAATTTTCCATACTCAAAGATTCACTAGCTTGCTTCAACATTCTTGAACAAAATGAATGAACACCATAAACAAAATTTCCATATTCTATCCAAAGGATTGAGTGTGAAGAATCTATCTCCAAAGCTTGTTTGAAACAGAATTCTACAGCTGTCGCACGATTCAGGTATTCCATTTCATTTCGGAATGATTCACACGAGTTTAGTTTTGTTTCTAGCAAACTGCCTCTCGCAAGAGCCATCCCTGCCCAAGAGTCAAACCTCTTTCTACAGACCACAATATCATACACATAATACTTCAGGGCCTTAACAGTTTCATTGTTCTTAAGATAATAATCGGCAAGGAGATAATAAATATCCCTCATCTTATATGGAAGATCTATATGGGCATGGTGCAACTTGCTCTTTCTTCCTTCAATAAAACCAATAACATCCGAGTAATGTGGATGCGGATCTATACCAGCGGGTGCTAAAGACAGCATATTTTGAAACAATTGCTCAGTTTCCCCAGTAATTGACGCCAATCTGTAAGAATTCCATTCAGGTAACTCTTCAGGTCTATATAAATCAAAGATCAATTGCGCCCACTCCCAATCTAATTTGCCGGGTGTTACATTGTGATCCATCAAATAACGCACCTTCCATTTCTTTGGATGACCAAAAAGGCAAAGAACACATTGTTCTAAATATTGGCTGATTATTTCAACAACACTGCTTAAAGCTGGTGACCTCAATCTGGAAATAATTGTTCTTAATGTGAAATGTAATAGTTTACCATCACTATTAGCACACCAGCCTTTGCGACCTAAATTCTCGTGAGCCATAAATAGCACCATAAGGGATACAGGAAGTTCTGTGTCAGTCGTTTCAGTTCCAGGCTCCTTCTTTGGGATCCTCCCGCAGTCTTCTTCTCTTTGGAACACATAATGTAGAATAATCCAACAAGACACTGTATTCAAAGGCATCTCTGTATTTGTGTTAGTTTCATCTAACTGATGAACTACAATTTGTATCACATCTTGAATCATGTGGACTATATTCTTTTCTGGGAGAATATCTAAATAGGCACTGCCTTCGGCACTTAAAATATGTTCTATGCACACGAGTGCCTTTACAACGACTAATGACCATTTGTCATAATCGTCTGTACCTTGTTCGCTTAATGTGTACTGTTTAAAAGCTTCTCGTAGGCAAATAGTGGCCCATGTGAAACACTGTTCAGTATCGTTAATCGCCCAAATGGATTCCATCAAAGTCATTAATTGTACTCCCCAATCTAATGACATCCCCTTCCAGTCTTGTTTGCTGGCTAAACCTTGACAATGTTTAAAAGAATCTTGTAAAATACTGATAACCTCCTCGTATTTTCCCCTCTCAAACAATCCAGGTACAGTGGACAACAGTTTGTTTCTTTCCAATGACTTGATCAACTCCAAACAATTGTTTTTCGTTATCGTTGGCCATTTTACAAAATTAACCACTTTTAAATTGAAATTATTCCCCTCATCTTCGAGACCATAAAGTTTATCTATGATATAATATAAACAATCTAAAGCAAACTCCACTTGCCCTTTATACAAAAGGCTGTGGCATTTCACCCACAGAAATCTTAGAGTTAAGGTTAGAGATTCATCTCCAAGTTCTTCTGATCTTGAACACAGCATTCTCAAGAGATCAATTAATTCCATTTCGACATTGCCGTTCCGATCTTCTTCTTCCAGCAATTTATTGATACCAACTTCCAGATGCATCAGATTTATTTTAATAAAATTCTTTAAAACATTTTCTTCATTGACATATCCCAGTGGTGGATCTGAGTGTTGTCTTGAGCACCAATTAGCTTCCATATAAATATCACTTAAACCCTCAGGCCAAGGGATATCCCAGAAATTAGACAAAGTCAAAACAAAATCATCCACCATTGTAATGATGTCGCACGTGGAGTCAACATACTTCTGAATAAATGCCTGGACGTCTGTTTGTTCTTTCTCCGTATTAAAATAAGGAGGAGTTGTGTTATCTTCTTTATTTTCTTGAGAATTTGATTCAGCGGCATTCCTTTCCTTTTCTTCAAATAATTTATACAAATCCATTGTATCCATTGAATCGTCTCCTTTAAACTCTTTTCCTCTATTATTCTGATCTTGATGACCGTTTTCTTCGCTTCTCAAATGCTGGGGCACTAATCTTTTTAATATATCATACAGTGTCTCCTGTTCCGTTTTATTCGGTTTCTTTCTTGAAGACTTCCTCTTGTTACACCATTCCCATTGTTGAAGGAATCTTACGGAACTTCCTCTTCTTCTGGACCCTTTTTTAGAATCTTTACCTTCGCTTCCATTTTTACTTACTTCTTGCACTTGATTATCTTGATCCACGTCCATTACTTTATCTGAGTCGCTTCCGTTGACTTTCTCTTCGCCGTTTTTTGTATCGCCATTTGTTTGTTTATTATAATCAGAAAGTTCTCCGCTTCCTTGTTTCGACATTGAGACGTCCACTTCCATGGCTTCGTCTACCGTTTCGACTTGTAACAATTTTTCTTCAGGTTGATTAACTTTTACAATACAAGCATGACTCAATAACTTTTTAGATATGTGCATATGCATGTCCACTATAGACTCGCCGACACTTAACCAGGAAAGATTTTCAATCTGTTTATTCAGAGTCAAAACTGGAAGTTTTTTGATGATGTTAGTCTCCATAACTTGTTGGATAAATATTTCATTAATATCTGTAGCTTCTTTAATTAATTTCTGGCAGTCTTCGCCTTCGATTTCTTCATCTTCGCTGGGAATCCATTTGTATATTGGATTAAGCATAGCCATGTAACTTTGAACGTGTGGATAATCTGTGAATATATATTTCCTGTACGCTCTACCACGTAAATAATCACTATCTAACTGGAGAGCATTGTAAATGGTGACGATACATTCATTATATTCTCCTAATCCGAGGAGTAGAGTAATCAGATTGTCCAAACAGGGCCAATGTCTTGGGTTGCATTCGATACCACGTTCAAATGCAAACAAAGCTAAGTCAAACTTTTTAATTTCTAGACTTATCTTTCCTAACCGATACCACAATGTGATATCTGTATTATCTAAATGTGACGCTTCTAAATAAGCTTCCACCGCACTATCTTTATCTCCCAGTTGAGCTGAAATGGAAGCAATGTTCTTATAACAGAGATATTTAAGTTTAATTAATGGTGATGGATTATTCTCTTGTCTTTCAACTTTTTTGACTTCGTACAAAAGTTCTGTGTCCAGCAGATCTTTTAACAAGTTAAGGGCATCCTGGTGTTTCCCTTTTTTCTGCAGTTCTAAGGTCTTCCCGTACTGCTGCATGGCAATTTCTTCGAGAGCTTCTCTGGTTACCTCTTCCTCCGCCTCATTATCGTCGTCTTCTTCCGAGGAAGACTCATTTAAAGCTGCTATTTTCAACATTTCTGTAACAGATGAAATTATTATAATAACGAAATTCTGACATAAAAAGTGAAAAATGATAAACATTATTATATTCTATTAATTTTACTTGAAACGCCAGATTCACTCCACCTTCTTACCTATTTAGAAAAAATGTACATAAGTTAGTATTAAATGCAAAATAAAATAATTGATAAAAACCCGAGAAGCCGCCAAGCAAATAACTGTCAATGTCACGTTTTCAGTGTTGCTATGAAATAAAAATGTATGTAAGAACCGTGTACATAATTTACAATATTTAAAAATAAAAGTTTTTTACTTATAATAGTTTGTAAGAAAGGCTTATGCTTAAAAAATAGTAAACTCTACAAGTTTCTTAGTCTACAGGCGTACACCACATATCTACATAAAAATAATTCAAAATCGTCGATGCTAGATACGTTCACATAGTTAAAAAATCTTGAATTGTTATTAGTATTATGGGTGACAGTAATTATGGTTTTTAATAACGATTTTACTCAACAATATAGTTACTGCTCAAGTTAATTAACGTTATTTTTTGTTTAATATCATTAATTGTACAAATAGTTTTAATATCATTTATACCGACAAAGATTGTTAGATAACATCAACCGAGAGCTAGAGGAGCTAAATATTAATGATGACTGGCATTCCATTAATAATAATAATAAAGACAATTTATATTTGGCGCCGTTTAATGATCCGTGACCATCTCAAGGGCGCCATGGCTTTTCTTGAGCAGCAACGTTCAGGAGTAAGCAGAAAAGCAGTGTTTTCAGCTTACTCCTGAACGTTGCAGTGGGTTGGTTCTGTCTTAAATCCGCTGGCAATCGGTTCCAGGCAGTTGGCCCCGCAACGCTAAAGCTCCTCTCTGCGAATTTGGAAGTGTTTGCCCTGTTGGGCTCCACAAGTTTGTTGACAGCGGTGGAAGCTGATCACAGTGGTCGCCTCAGAGTTTCGTCGAGGGGACAGAGCTCAGCAAGGCATAGAGGTGCCGTGCCGTTCAAAGCTTTGTGGCTCAAGATAAAAAGGCTTGGAGATCTATTGTTTCGAAGGCAAAGGTCCTACAAGGGCTTTTCGGCCATTGGAATAGGGAACTTGCACTCGAGAGGAATATTTTGTGAAATGCATTAATTAGGTAGAAAAAAGGTTATATATCGATTATATTTTGATTAAAACTCAAAAATAATTATTTTTCATTTATTATTTTAATAAATAAAATCACACTTTTTCGCCCGCTGTTTGAACGCCATATTGCTGGTTATTGCATTTGTGACGTCACATGTCCTGAGTGATGTTTTGTTGTTTATCGTAATGTATGGGATTAACAATCGCTTGGTATTTGAGTCCGGTTTTTAACATTTTCGAAGTAGGTAAATACATCTTGGATTGATACAAAATGTTTCCAAAAAGATCATACAAATATTGCGTAGTCCAGGGTGTACAAATATAACTTATACGACACCGAATAAATTATTTCTACGCATGCCGATATTGTTAGCTGGATACTGTACTGTAAGTTCAGCGACTTCTTTGCAGCTTTCCATATCTATCGTCCAATGACAAAACAAACAAAATCATTCGCAGTATAAATATTGTTATTAGGTAATGAACACATCTATTAAGTAGTGGATGCTTATGGTGTCGACATTTGTTACTATATCCTTAAAATACTATCTGATTTACAATAAAAATCTTTTGGTTTTGACACAATGGCTGTCAGAAACTCACTCGGTGTGGATATATTTGTAGATGATCGATGACTCAATTCAGCACAAGTTATAAATTTAACTTTTGTGCTAACTTCAGCCAACTTTGATTTTTTCCAATAACATTGGACAGATTTTTTTAGCAGGATCTTCACTTCGACCATGCACCCAGTACAGAAAAGTAATGGCGTATTTTGAACCTGTAATCACTAATCAGACCTAAGAATGATGGAAAATTGATAATAATTGCCATTGAATATAATTATGTAATTACACAATGTTGTATTGCATTTACAAATTAGTAATAACATTATAAGACAAAGCTATAGCGCCTACCGGCGGGCTTATTATTATATGCATGATAAATATCCGATCGCCCCTTGAGAAAATCGTTTTCCGTCATTATAACTAAATTAAAAAATAGGAACTGATGTATGTTTATACGTAAAAATTTAATCATCTTGAAGTTTTTGTCAAAAAAAGTGTTCAAACCCAAACCACAACAGTAAATAACCTCGTCAAACTAATAGATATATACTACGAAATGTACTAAGCATTTGTAGACAGAGAGATCGAAGGGACATATGACGTCATCAAAATGGCGCTTTCGGATGTGGCGTTTTCGCGGAAATTCAAAAATCGAAATTTCAAAATGCTATAAAACAGAAATTAAGCAACGTATCGAAAAAAAAATTACTGATATGTGTTACTGATTACTTTATTTATGATTCTAAAGAATAAAAAAATATGTGCAAGTTCCCTATTAATTAATTGTAACTCTGTATCATTAATTGTAACTCTTAAAACTGAAAGTGAAAATGCTTATTAATATTGATATAAAATTTATTTTGATATAAAAAAACGTCATTTATATTGAGGTGGTCGCACTACCACCTATAATTCGGGTGGTACTGTGGTAGGTATCCTTATAGCAGTCTTAAACTTTCAATCGAGAAACCTGCGTTCGATTCTTCCCTCTTCCGATTTACTGTACCTTCAAATTGCAAGTATATTGCTTGCTGATAATATCTCTTGGGTTTGTATCAAATTTGTTCTTTATAATATTTTTTTAAGAATGAGAAAAAAATATTATTCTTGATGTTATTTTCTTCAGTGTGATATAGTCTTAATGTGTTTATTTTTAGAACATCTGTCAAAATGTTTTTTTTTATATGACCACCCAAGTTATAATATGTCGATAACTGTTGCTGCCTTTTATGTCATTTCTGTTTCTGTTTAAGTGTTAAGTTGGAATAGTTTTGTTTTAATTGATAAAAATACAATTAAATAATGTCGCGTCCAAATGAAAGACACGGACATGTACAAACTTACAAACTAGTTGTGGTCGGGGGAGGAGGAGTTGGCAAATCTGCCATCACAATACAATTTATTCAGGTAAATAAAATAACATCTGTAACGTTGTAGGTTATACTACAAGTAACGCCCACACATCTAAAATATGTTTAAACTCTCAATTTTTTATTTATTTTTAACTACAAACTATTTATTCAGTTTCCGCGATGGATTAATGCCAAGACTGTTGAGTTTTAATCTAAATTATTAGTTAAATTTTAATATTTATTTTGTTGTTTATTAGCTATGCCCAAAATAGGATCTGACACATTCATTCAAGGTCCTTTGCTTATTAACTAAACCAAAGTAAATGATTTTATTATTATTATTAACAATGCATTGCACAAACGCCTACATTTTATTAATATCTTAATTTCTCATGTTCTCCTAATCATTTAAATGCCAACACAGATATATTTCTGTAAAGCAGTTTGCCTTTGAAATTACCATCTGTCATTTTGTTTACAGGCATTTGTTTTTGTTACCTATATTGTCGTCACATATTATCTAGCATAACCGCAGCCCTGGCCCCCTAGTCAAAACACATTTTAGCGTTATGAAGTCGTTCGACTACAAACGAAATTACGACAATCTACCTACATGTACCATATAATTATGCGTTATTGTTGCAATTATAGTCGTAATTTCGTTTGTAGTCGAACGACAAGTGACGCTAAAATGTGTTTTGACTAGGGCTGCTAGTAATAAATATTTTTCTCCATATTTCATTTTTTGTGAAGATAACTATTGTTTTAAAAAAACATTTATTCTCAGCTGTTAGTAACCTTGTGTCTAACCTTGAAATCTATGTCAAGTTTAATTCTATGATTAGTAATATGTACTAGGAAAAATTAGTTTTGGTGGTAAAACATTCATAGTCGTATTTACAAAGAAATGATATTTTAGATCTGTCTTAACTACCCGTGTCTAAAGTTAAACCAGATTAAATGTAAGACATTAGTTTTTTCTTCTCAATCCTCTTTTTGTAACTTATTAAGTTTGTATGAACATAAAACATACATTACTGTGTATAATGTAGGCATGTTGAGATGACCGGAATGTTAGGTACCTATCTTTTTAAAATTAATTGTGGCGCATGGTATTGGATGATAGCTGATCTCTGAAAGATTAACCTTTATTTTAACTTTAATTATGTAGTTATTGTCTGTTTTGTGCTTCTATATTTATAAAATAAAAAATAAAAAAAATAAATAAACAATTCATAGACAACATTCATAGACAATTCACACAGATCGAGCTAGTCCCAAACTAAGATGAATCTTGTATTATGGGTAGGTACTAACGCGACGATACACACATGTACAATGCACTACATCCATATACGTATACATGTAACACATCTAAACTTTGATTATTTTAAATTATTTTTATGTAGATATGAAGTATTTTATCCGGAGAATAACAATCCGATGTATTATTGTTTTTTTTTAGCAAATATTTAAGCATAAATTTAATTATATACATTTTTCACAAGTAGGTACTTAATTTTTTACGTTTGACTGATTTCTAGGTTAGGTTAGAGTTAGTCTGTAGGGTTACTCTTGACAAAATCTAAACACAACTTAATCATACGACGTGCGAAGTTGGCCAAAAATACGCTGATACCTATTGCGGTGTTTTTGACCATAGTCCCTTTGTGCGTCGTATGATTAAGATTAAGATCGTATTTAGATTGTGTCAAGAATAGCCCTGCTGGTGATTTTATTGACAATCAATTCATTATCATATCATTTCTCGGGTGAAAAACTATATACTTTCATTAACCCTTTGTTATCTGACGGTACAAATTTGTACCGCAAGATTTAAAGGTTCATTCAAACAGCCTTAGTAGCAAAAAGTTTGTCTTGATCTGACGGTACATATTTGAATATGTCCTTTACAATATAAACAGTCTTGGATGATGAAGTTCTAAAAATTAACACCGGAGGGCTCAGTTGAAATTTAGCTGTCACAGTGTTTGGGTGCGTGTTTTTTTCATCATTTTAAAAAACATATTTTGTGTAAAAAATGGCAAGTAAGTATGTTCAGAGTTGTTTATTTCTTATGATTAACTATTATTTTATCATACTGATAACAAAATATGTTATTTATGTTAGTTTTTATACATGTTTAGTGTATATATATGCTTGGTACGAATTTGTACCGTCAGGTAATATGTATACTTTTTTGTTGTTGAATATCTTATTATTGTTTTAGGAAGAAGAGTAGATATGACAGATCTTACTGAAAAATATATTGAGGATATTTTACTTGAGGATTTGCCAGACGCCTATGCAGATTCCGAAGTGGACTCTGAAGATGATTTTTCAAGTAAAAACAACAATTTTGACTCAGTTTTCAATGATAAAATCGAAATAATTAAAAACAATTTTCAAGTCGGCGATGAAGCCCCTAGTGGAATCACAGCAAACCTGGAAGAACCTCATCGTTCTTGGAGAAAAAGAGATGTTGAAAGAAATGTTCGAGAATATGTTCTTCCTGAAGGTAATACGGAATTTATTCAAGGACATGGAATATCACTCTTTGAACCATCCTTCTCAGTTCTTTTTACAGTACTTTTTTCTGTTCCATGGAAGTTAGATACTAAATGGACAACTTTATTGTCTTTCTATTAAAATACTCCAAATCCATGCCTGAAAATCTATGATCCCAGTCACCGCGCTTCATGTCCTTTTCTTCCACCATATTTTTGGGAATCCCTTTTCGATTAGCCCGAACTGTACCACATGCCAGTATACTTTCGTTCTCATCCTTGGATTTAAATAACCCAGTAATATGTTCAGCCATGTCACGAGATAGATTCGCCAAAATACTTGGAAATCTTCACTACAACAATAATTCTATGATCCCACCTGGTTGCCAGGTCAAACTATACAAATTAACACCGATGATCGATGCCTTGAACAAATCATTTGCAAAGTATTATAATGGAACAAGGGAAGTAAGTGTAGATGAATCTATGATTAAATACAAAGGAGGATCTACAATAAAACAATATATGTCGTTGAAGCCCATCAAACGTGGGTATAAGATGTGGTGTATTGCGGATCGAAAGGGTTACATTTTTAAATTTATAATTTATCAAGACAGGAATGAGAAACTTGAAGAGGAATTCAAAAAGTACGGTTATGGAAAACGTGTCGTTTTGAAATTGACTAAATAAATATGGGGAACTAACAGGATGGTCTATTTCGATAATTTCTTTTCATCGATTAGATTGCTAAGAGATTGAAGAACGAAAGTATACTGGCATGTGGTACAGTTCGGGCTAATCGAAAAGGGATTCCCAAAAATATGGTGGAAGAAAAGGACATGAAGCGCGGTGACTGGGATCATAGATTTTCAGGCATGGATATTGGAGTATTTAAATGGAAAGACAATAAAGTTGTCCATTTAGTATCTAACTTCCATGGTACAGAAAAAAGTACTGTAAAAAGAGCTGAGAAGGATGGTTCAAAGAGTAATATTCCATGTCCTTGAATAAATTCCGTATTACCTTCAGGAAGAACATATTCTGGAACATTTCTTTCAACATCTCTTTTTCTCCAAGAACGATGAGGTTCTTCCAGGTTTGCTGTGATTCCACTAGGGGCTTCATCGCCGACTTGAAAATTGTTTTCAATTATTTCGATTTTATCATTGAAAACTGAGTCAAAATTGTTGTTTTTACTTGAATAATCATCTTCAGAGTCCACTTCGGAATCTGCATAGGCGTCTGGCAAATCCTCAAGTAAAATATCCTCAATATCTTTTTCAGTAAGATCTGTCATATCTTCTCTTCTTCCTTAAACAATAATAAGATATTCAACAACAAAAAAGTATACATATTACCTGACGGTACAAATTTGTACCAGACTTTTTTTATATACTTAGAAAAAAAAATTTTAGAAAAAAATTATAAAATCTTGTTCTCGTAAACAAATATAAGAGATATGTAGCAAAAAATATAAAATAAATGGGTTATTTCTATATTCAGGAAACAAAGGGTTAATATAGTAAGAAAATTCTAAGATATTATACTAAAACACTCTAATTTTCACACATAATTTTGTATTCAGTCAATTAATAATGATAACATTTTAAAACTTATATTAAAATGAATTTTCACAACATTAACACACCTACTAACATACATACTATCACGCCGCTTCTCTTGCGGGGTAGGCAGAAAGGATCAAGCGCCATTTCCTTCTATACTTGCATACATCTTTCGCTTCCGTCACTGTCAGACAATTCCTCATGCAGGCTGCTCTCCTGTTCAACGTGCTCAACACACGACCGTCCTGTAGGATTTGATTTAAATGATCTTGCCATTTAATCCTCGGACGTCCACGTCTCCGAGCACCATTCCTCTCAGCCAAATGTTTTACCCGCCACCTACTTTAAATTTAGAAAATTCTTTTTATTTAAAGTTCACCTCTCTTTAATATTTACCCTTTCTTTTCTTGCCCATATTCTTAGTATACCTACTCTCTTGTGAGGTTTAGTCGTTACACGTTTTCCGACAGTTTTCAAAAATGATTTTTCATACCCATCATCTTCAATACTGCAGTCGGAGATTTGAGCGACCAGAATGTGCCGAAAACGTTTGATATTTATAAGGAATAATTTAAGTCAGGCATAAAGTTGTAACATTACTAATCACTGTTTGTGAGTTAGGTATCAATTAAACAGGTTTAACAGTTGGCACAGTAGCTATTCCGTGTTTGTGAATACGGGTTTTAATATCTGCTTTATCTTGTTTAAAATTTTGGCACCATGAGTTTATATTTGTAAATTGTTGTTTTATTATTAGAAACTGAAATAAACATCTAATACTAGATACTAGTTTTGTTTCATTCCTACTTAAAACTGTTAACCCTCTGAGCACCAAATTGAATTGTCCTGTCCTGGAATCTTCTTTATATGTATAACATTTTTTTTTTTAATGTTTAGATATAGTCTTTCTCACGAGAGCTTGCCCCATGTCAATGTATTAGTTAATCCTTTGATATTACGTGTAAACACAAATACATCGACTCATCCCGGTGCATCCATTGGTTGAATATAACGGTCATAACTGCAAAAAAATTATTGGAAATATAAATTTGGGTTAGTTGGAAGAGATCGCGCATTTGCGATAAAATCGCCCTCTGTATATTGATTGTACTTAATTTGAATGTATACTTACCTTTTTTGTAATTGTTTTTAATCAATGTACAGTAAAGAATAAATAAATAAATAATAATAAATCTATTGACAGAACATAATACATATATATATATATATATACAAACTACACATAATAAATAGAAAACAGTGCTCTGTCAAATGGCGGACTTGTTGCAGAGCAACATCTTCCAGTCAACCATTGCATAAATAAATATTGCCTTGAGGCAACGTCTTCAAGTAAATGAATATATCTATTTTATGATGTTTTTTTTTTACATTAACTCTCAAATTTGGGCACCCTGGTAATGACAGGGTTAAGAGTCTGTTAATTTTGTTATAATAAATAAATAGCTGAAACAAATGTGGACCCTTCAGTTCTCATCCTAATGATGTGAAGGCCTCTCTGTCCTGTCCGACTCGGAACAACTCCTCCAACCTGTCATATTCCAGTCCAATGTAGAATGTTGTGTAGCCAAGATCTCTGCCTTCTGCACACTCCTTATCTACTTTCAATTCAACATAAACACTACATTTATAATATCATCATTATTTTTATTTATTTTAGTTATTTAACATAGGCGTGAGCCTTTTACATGTAGAAAATATAATTATAGAAATAAATAATAATAAATAAATAAATAAAACTTTATTGGCACCAATATATACAGTGTACAAGTTTTTGTTCCAATAAATTACCAAATCGCATATGCGATTTCTTCCAGCCAACCCGAAAAAATAAAATAAAAAATAAAACAATAGAAAATACATATAGATAAAAGTATATGAAAACAAACCCCAAACAAGATGCTAAAAAAAAACTACAAATGCAATATATAATATAAGTAAGATAAAATATAAAAAGCACACATATAACAAGAATAGGAAGGGAAAAGAGGAAAAGGAGAGGATCTGGTAGTATAAAAAAGTAAAAAAAGAAATCGAAAAATGTGTATGAAGACTAGAGACAGAAGAGAAGACAGAGAGAAGTACGAACCTTATGTAGAAAATGAAAACCTAGAAAATGCATAACAGACATAAAAAGTTCATTCAAACTAGAAAAGGAATAACTTTGAAATCTTTTTTCACATCTTCTTTCACTGATGTACATGCAGCTCGGTTATGGAATGATTTGCCTTTGTTGGTTAGACTTGCTCCAACTATTTCCATCTTCAGGAGTAGACTGAAGCATCATTATCTCGCTCTAAATGATCCATCTTGAGCTTTGACCCCTTTCTTTTCTTTTTTCCCTTCCCTTTGCATCTTATTTATGTTTATTGTGAACTTTTTGTCTATATGTGAATGTATGTATGTTTGGTTTGTATTCTGTATCACATAAGTGATGTTTTTGAGTTGTAAGTATGTATCTCAGTTGTATGACAGGTTGGTTGTCAGAAATTGCCTGCAGGCAATAAACCCGCCATTTGTACTACTTAAAAAATGTACAATAAAGATTATTTTATTTTATTTTTATTTTATGAAAAAAGAACAAATACATAATTAAAAAAAACAATATGATACAAATAAACCATTCAATAAAACTTGTTAAAATTTGATTGATATATGACAGAACTAGCAATAAATTATCAAAATTGGGAAATTCAACATAAGATTTAAGATTATTTAAGATTTATGATTATTATTATTATTTATTTATTTATTTTTATCTTGTTTGTTTTAGAGTTACTTCGTGACGGACTATGATCCTACCATTGAGGACTCCTACACCAAGCAGTGTGTTATTGATGACATCCCGGCTAAACTTGACAGTAATTATCTTTCGTTTATTATTATTTGTATTTTTACCTGCCCGTCACGTGTTATCACGAGACGCCAGACTCTACATATAACTCAACACTATATTGCACTATATTATTTAGAATAGACGAATATATTATGTACTAACTTTAAACTCAGCATCGCCTAGGAAATAATTGTCTAACTGACAAAAAACAAAACTTTACTAAAGCATTTGTCCTATTTTTTTTATTCCCGCCCAAAGACAAGTATTTTTTTTAATATTTATTTAATTAAATGGGCAACATTCAAATATAATGTTTAGAATATTTACTAGTTTTTTTATTGTTTAACCGGATTTGGGTGCAGATGACAAAACCAATCAAAAACCTCGATTGGAGAACCATGTCTACACAATGCAACATTGTGTAAAATCTGATCGGAAGAAGTGATAAAGGTGTCCCAACGCTTACAAATTGGCTCTAGGCTGGCTTAAGTGATCACTTTCGGTGTCCATGGACAACGTTCTCCAATTCCACCATTATCACTGTCACGATGTAAGGTCCACCAATCGAGAGGCGCTTTATGCAAACCTTAGAGCTAATTCGTAAGCGTTGGGACACCTTTCTCACTTCTTCCGATTAGATTTTACACAATGTTGCATGGTTCTCCAATCGAGGTTTCCGATTGATTCAAATATAATTTTACAAAATATAAGATAATAAGGATTTAGCATAATTATTGTACTTAATCGCCCATCTCTGAGTACATTGTTCCTCTTTAACTGCCAGTACAGTACAAAATACAGAAAAAAAACATAAACTAAACAAATTTATCTATCCTAACTAATGTGGCTCCTAAAAAGACACCTGGACATACAGAATACGTCCAGTACGGACCTCACTTTTTCCAAATTATTATAATGTGGTAAGGCATCGGTGTAATGGCGAGTTGTGAGCAGCGTTAGTATTTTATTTACTTAAAAAAGTGGAGGTGTGTTCGTTTGTCTATTTGGATAATATAACAATAAAACTTTATTAACAGAAACATTGAAGATAGACCCACCTCACACCCGGATATCTCAGGAGTGGTCAACTCCTATTTATTAACAGAAACAGTTAGCATACTATATAGAAGATAAATTGAAAAAAAAAAAACACAGGATGTAGTTAACTTCCAAATGACTTTAATTATTTATTTATTTCTAGAAATATAACAACAAATAACTTAATACTACAAAATTTTTATTAGTTAAATATTACTTGTATCTTCAAACATATTCTTTTAACAATCATACAAAATGGAATTTACTGCCTCACTAGACTTGAGTCTGTTCTGAGGCAATAGTAACATTAAGTTAATAACATTCTATTCTATTCCCTCACACCGTATCCCAAGTGGGGTAGGCAGAGAGAACGGAACGCCAATTAGATCTGTCCTTACATACTTCTTTCGCCTCCTCCACAGTCATACAATTTCTCATGCACGCACGTCAATTTCTCTTACTTAAAACACAACCGTCCTTGAGAATTTGATCTACATGTTCAAGCCATGTAGTTCTCGGACGCTCGCGCTTCCTCACACCCATCCTTTCAGCCAATTATATCCTCTTTGTCGTTCTTTCCTCTTCCATTCATTCCACATTAAAAAATGGTTAAATATTATTGTCACAAATTTTTATTAGATTTAGTTTGTATGTTTCTATTTTTACAATTTATTATTTAAACTTTAGCACAATGAACAGCTGCAAGAGCGCCATCTACCCAAACTTGCATCCACTCATTCTTCTAATATCCGAGTCATTTGGAAGATAACTACATACTTTGTTTTTTTTTTCAATTTATCTTGAAATGGACTTCCAACAAGTACCTTCGGTGAATAACAACGAAATTTTAAAATATGAAAGGCAATATTTACGTTGTATCAGTTTTCTGTTGTGAAATGGAGGACTTGTTGCGAAGAAATGTTGTGTAGCCAAGCGTTAAAAGAAAAAAAATGAGATATAGATTCATAAATCAAAAACTAAAAGAGGACAAACAAAAAATGTCTAAAATAAATGGCTAGAACTTTTAAAATATGGTGACACTTTGAAACAATTGTGTAATGATGGCTATAAAATATGTGAGCGTGCATACTTATAAACAGACATAAATATTTGTTAGATTCAAACTTAAAAGACTTGTGTCTCTTTTGTGTGAAACAATTAATCATTTTTAACTCGAATGTGCCAACGGAACTGTTAAATTATTTCTTAAATATTTCAGGTAAATGTTTCTATAAATCTATCTATATCTACTCTCACACTGTATCCCAAGTGGGCTGGGTAGAGAGGATAGAAGTCATATTGGTCTATCCTTACATACTTCATTCGCATCCTCTACATTCATTCATACAATATGTCAATACTCAACACATGGCCATCTTTGAGAATTTGATCCACTCAATCGAACCACATAGTTCTCGAACATCTGTGCTTCCTCACACCTCCTCTTTCAAATAGATACATCCTCTTCATCATCCATACGCTCCACATGTCCAAAGCTTCTTTTTCTTCTGCTTCCTCGTGTAGTAGATCATTGATGATCTGTTGCTTCGGAAGTTGTTCCCTCTTGTGACACAGAGGACCAGCTGTTCTACCATCTTTTTGGTGGTCTTCCTCATGAACGTGGGCCAGCTGGTGTCTTCTTTGCAGACCATATGGACAGGATGGTTGAAAACAGGATGATCGTCTCCTCTTCTTACTGCATTCACCATGTCGTCCAAGTCGCATATCTTTTAATCTCAGTATTTCTGATTCTATCTCTTGAGAGTTTTTCCCGCAGTAGCACGCAAGGTTTTTATCTCAGATGTTTTGTCCAAAGTCTTGTCTGTCAAAGTCTGTCCGATATCCAAAGTATTGTAACTTATTTACATGCATTATATCCACAACACTTATCTTGCATACGCTCATTCTCCTAATATTCTCATTCCTCACTCTATCACGCAATGTCTTTATAAAGCAGGGGCACTGTGACTCACTCATCATTAATTTCACTATTTTACTTCTAGTTTTGGATACGGCTGGACAGGAAGAATTCAGTGCGATGAGAGAGCAGTATATGAGATCGGGTGAAGGCTTCCTGTTGGTGTTCTCAGTGGCAGACCACGCCAGTTTCGAGGAAATGTACAAGTTCCACAGGCAGATCCTCAGAGTCAAAGACAGAGACGAGTTCCCAATGCTAATGGTGGGCAACAAGGCTGATCTGGACTTTCAAAGATCTGTAAGAATTGTTTTGAATTTATTTGTATATCTTTTTATAATTTGTTGTATGCGGTAATGTGAGTCTGGTTTACTAAACTTGCATTGGGCGGGCCCTATTGGTTTGTTTTTACCTTTATGTTTGCTTTTTTTTGTATGATTTTGTTTCAACGTGCATGCTGTAGACACGCTTAATTGGGGGGTTAGCCTGACCAGATCAATGTGTCTTTTTTTCTTATTTTTATGAATGTTTTGTCAACTCTCTGTGTGTCTCTGTAGAATAAATAAATAAATATCTACACCATCGTAGCATACTTCATAAGTGGGGTAACCTGTGGACCAATGATAGTAAATAATAAACATTCAGACCGCAACAGAAAGCTAGAAAGAATTGATGTAAGAGAAATAGGTGAAATAATGAACATAGATATAAAATTCTTAAACCAGCCTGAGTCAATTCGTAAGCATTGGGACACCTAAATACTCTATCCTATTTCCTGGAGATGAAATCCTATATTTATGTTTCTCAATTTTTCAGGTTCCCTTGGAAGAAGCACAACAATTATCAAGACAACTGAAAATCCCATACATCGAATGCAGCGCAAAGATGAGAATGAACATCGACCAAGCGTTCCACGAGCTCGTGAGAGTCGTGAGACGCTTCCAGTTGGCCGAGAGACCGCTGATGAACGCAGATAACAAACCTAAAAACAAACGCAAGTGCTGTATTCTCTAACACCAATCAAAATATTTTGTTTTAAATCATCTTTCTACCATTTGAAAAACAAGCTTTAATTGGTACTACTGCCATCTTTAAACTAAACCTTTTTTTTATTCTTAATTAATGAGCTCGCACAAAATTACTTTTGATTTCAGTGCGTGCAGCGCCCTTCCACACTTTGTGAAAGGATGTTGTTTATGATTAATTGTTTATGAACATTAAATAATGTCTTTTTTATATATTTATACAATAATAACTTCGTTTTCATGTCTTCCTTCCACTCCGATAAGCAGCCACAGACATCGCCTTTTGTTTGCCAATATCTTTGTTAGTTATATCACACAAGAGTTAATTTTCATTTTTGTTAGTCTCATCTTCAAAAATACTTAATGATGCAAAAATTTCAAAATTTATTACTCATTTATTTTTATTATTTTTTTTTTGTTAGATGGCAACTACACTACCTATATCAAGAAATGTAATTTTTTAAAATGTCCATTCAAAGTTATTTCAATATAAAATTATCATATTCACTTCTCTCGATATGTTTATTGCAAGCAAATTACTGTCAAAAATATGCTCAGGGGTCATCTTTTTTCTATGGATAACCTTTTTTATCTATGGTTCTTATAGATATAATGTAATTAGAGTCTATGGTTTGACATAATCATAATTGTTCTGAAATATTTTCATATTTTTTTGAAAAAAGAATCAATTGAAAGATAAAATAGTTGATTATATTCTCATAAACTAGCAACAAAGCGTCCATTTTGTTTATGATTCTGACATTTCATACTAGTTCATAGAGAATGGAGACAAATAGTATGAAAAAAATGACCAAATTTTACACTATTGTTTTTCATCTCTGACTTACAATAATTAATTCTTAATAACATGTTAATTATGTTCAAAATAAAATTTATATTTTCAATTTTATTGGCATTCACAATTTAATGATTACTCGACATTGGCCGAGTTTTTGAGTGTGTTCAAATTATCACTTATAAAGTTTAATAGGTCTGCAACCAGTTTCAAGGCATTAGTGTCATTAACTAGCAGATTGAAACCTTTCCAATAAAGATTTTACTATCTGGTCATTAATGACACCAATGTACTGAAACCGGTCGCAGATTTATTAAACTTACAAGTGTTAAATTACACATAGTGAAATATTCGTCGTACAATCATGAAATTACATCTGAAAATAAAACATATCCAGTAAATTAATTCTGACGACATATCAGTATCATAGTTGTATTTCTTTTTTTTTTGTTGTACAATGCTTTTCTTTTCATATTTTGTAAGTTTTTTTAATTAGAGGTTAACAAAAAATATGTCTCTTGTGCTTTGATTACAAACTTAGTCAAAAATGTGACATATTTTTTACGATAATAGTCCAATAAAGTGTCCACTTCTATTTTGTTGTTACAAATGAGGTAAATATGAAACCTTATTTGTTTACAAATATTGTTAGTTGAACGTCTTTTTAAAGTTCTGGTTGCTAATGAAGTCAACAATAGCCACATTTTGGTTACTAATGAAGTCAATAATAGCCACATTTTGGTTACTGATGAAGTCAATAATAGCCACATTTTGGTTACTAATGAAGTCAATAATAGCCACATTTTGGTTACTGATGAAGTCAATAATAGCCACATTTTGGTTACTAATGAAGTCAATAATAGCCACATTTTGGTTACTAATGAAGTCGATAATAGCCACATTTTGGTAACTAATGAAGTCAATAATAGCCACATTTTGGTAACTAATGAAGTCAATAATAGCCACATTTTGGTAACTAATGAAGTCAATATTAGCCACATTTTGGTTACTAATGAGGTTAAATGGGTCTCATTTGACAATTTGATTACAAATAGTGGCATTTTAATTAATAATGTGATTAATTTAGCCTCATTTTTTTTATTTCGGGAACAAATTAGTTAAAACAAAAGTACAATTGGTTACTATGTAATACATAGTAATTAATAGCATTTTGATTGCACATAACTTCAACAAGAAGCATATTGTGTAATAAATAAAAAATAATAGTGAAAATACTGTTCAATTTCAATTACATTCTCTGTGAGCCCTCTGGCAATAATTAAACTCAGGTTAATGAAACTTAAGAATTTTAAGATATAAAATTAATACTGTTTTTTTGTTTCATAAAAGTGCATACAACGTATACCACAAATATGCCTAGCGCTTTCCACCAACGAACTGGCAATCAATTTTGTATTTTTGTGAAAAAAAAAAAACAGTGTTAATTCTGTACATTAAATATATTTGAAATGCTGTTTGACAATGTCAACACTAACCCATTAAATTCAAAATATAATGGTGTTTTTTTTTATTAATATATTTTAATTATTGTATTAATAAATTTCCACAAAATTTACAAAAACCAATATATTTATAAAAAAATATATATATTTCGTTTACAAACAAGGCGAATAAGTGGCGAATTCACTTTTTAACGCTCAATTTATAACCGCACTTGAATACCTCAAAATTTTTTTTTTTTTACTAATTTTTTTTCTTTTAAAAAACTTTACATCTTTATGTAGTTTAATTTTTAAGATATTTTAATATTATTATTATTTAAGAATATTAACCAAAAAATTATTATTTACTTATTCTTATCAATGTAATATGATTATAATTTACATTTATTTGTGTGATACGCTCGTAAAGTGTGATGTCATCTGTCATTTGCGCTCCAACTGTCGAGTTGTATGTCTATTTTCCGCACAAAGTCGGTGTTGAAGAGCAGAATTTTATTAAATATTAGATCAAAACGGATTGGATCGTAAATATATTCATTCTTAAATTGCACAATACATCTTTTTTTACTGATGGAGGACAAAAAATAATTGAAAAAGCCGAAAGCGCTTATAACTAATTACGTCAAAATATCATTTTCTTGATGATCTATATTATATTCATTACACGCAGTTAGATCACAGGCTACCTCATTTGTTGAAGGCGCTGAAGATGGGATAGATAATTAAATTTTATAATTTATTTATGAAAACCGAAAAACAATACTTAAAAAAATTAATGGCTTTCTTAAATGTATGGCTCACGCACGTAACTTCTATTCAATGAATAGTTTATACGGATAGTAAAAAACACACAATCACACTTAATACAATATTATGATTACAATCAGGCGACAAACACATGATTTATAAACATGATTGTGATTAAATAATAAAATTTAATAAACATCGAAGACCCTACCATACGAAATTGTAACTGTCAAATTATTTCACAGAGCGCAACGGTAGAGGGTGTACATTTTACTTTACAAGCGTATTATCATTTAATTTAATCGTTAATATAAGCTTTCATTGTATTAATAATTTTATTATGATTTGTTGGAGTCATTAGGTTACTGTATACTAAGGTGTATTGTGTTCATTTCTTATGCAAGATCACTTGCGGGTAGACATTTCAGAGTTTTTATCAAAATGATGACAGGATTTGTATGGATATATGAATACTTTCATGTTATGAATTGGAACCTTTCGATAAAAATTGACAATAAACAACTATTTAAAAGTTTAACTAAAGCTTGTTTAGTGTCAAAGTAACGTATGTCATTTATTCTCAAATTGTCTGTTATTTTTCTTCGTATTTAATGTTTATAAATGAAAAACATCAATGTAAATGATTTATACGTTTAATTTATTTTTGTAATGTACGGATATTTCTATTCATATCTCAGAAAATCAAAAATAATAGGATTATAATGTAATATTTTACTATGAGATTTTATGTACTGCTTTAAAAGAATTGTCATAAATTTAAAATTTACTTATTTGAATGGAGAAAAGACTGGTTGCTTAAGTCTTATTTACATTATAGCTATTCAAATGTCACTTTCTGTAGCTCTGCTAGCTGTAATATCAACAAACTCATGAAATGTCAAGCATTTTTATTGTCTATGGTGGCAAATATTCTATGGAGAGACCATAGAATATGACAGATATGGTAATACTACAGCAAGGTATTTCTAGGCTATCGATAATAGCTTTGCTAGAAAGCTGTTGAATGGTCTGGAATGTGAAAGTAATCTTCTAATCCTTCCAATTCTATTTATTTTAGTTGTAATATTAAGCTAGCTATTTAAAACTAGCGCTATCGGTGGTAAAAAATGGAACTAAGAACACTATTGTGTAAAACTTAAAGCTATGAAACCTCCAAAAATCTCATCAGCTGTCAATTTTGTAGCAGGGCTATGGAAAGTGATCTTTAAAATACCTTCGGCGCAGCTCCAAAGAAGAACTGATGTAATCATGGTTAGCCGTAATGTAAACATGGCTTGAGAAATAAATTGAAACACCACTTTTTATATTATCACAGTGCGTGGGTCCAAATGTTTGAATTGATTGCAAAATTTTCTCTTTTCAACTTCGAAATAACCTGAACATTTTGTATAACTCAATGTATTTTTGAAATATATATTTTATTTTTCAAACTTTTATCATAATCCTGACGGAGTTCGAAACTGTCAATTTTAAATATAGAGTACACACTTAAACTATAAACTAAATGTTGCCAGCATTAATAGTATATATTATTGAATGTTGTTGTCAACAATGTCAGTGTCGCCATTTTTTAATAATATTATATTAACAAACATTATTACTAACGAGCTTTATAGTAAAAACCTACTTGCGTTCGGTTTCACTAATCTATCTATTTATTACTATCTATTGTATAATAATATATTTTATACAATAGATTTTAACTGGTAGTAATGGATAGATAGATTATTGAAACCGGCCATCAGACTATAGCCGTATTGTGTATGTCAGTTGATAATAACCACCAGTTGGCAACTGATCTTTTTTGTAAAAGGGTCTATTGATATTGAATTGACTATCAATATATTCCGTATCAACGTTAATACCTTTTTTGTTAAAATGATTGTTTTGCAGCTAGAGTTTGTTATTAACTGAAATACGCAATACGACCGCAGTGTGTAACAATAACTTTTTATAGTTACGTAACGTTTGGTACGTTATTATATTTATTATATGATGTAATGTTTGATGTAATGTAACGCTGTTAAATGTTAATGTAAAAATTTATTTTTCTAACTGTGTTTAACGTAGGCTTATTCATGTAGCGTAAATATTATCAAGTATGTTATTTATATGTTGAATGTTTTAAACATAAAGGGTAGCGGAACTAGACATTTTGAATAATCATTCTTGAGATTTTGCATGAACCACATACTTGTGTAGTTACAGAACATGGCCAAATTAATGCACTCACTCAAAAAAATACAGTTTACATATTTCTTGCAGTAGTTTTGATATTTTAACTACTTGACTGCTAGGTATTATGCATAAGTGACATACACCCTGTGCTGAATTTATTAATTTAATTTAAATATTAATATTAACCCTTTTAGTGCCATTGTTTTTTTCTCACGTATACTTAAAAATGCCAAAGAAAACCGTAGTTTTTGATGTCATTTACCCTTATCTTGAAAAAGAAATGTATCTTTTCCGAAAATTACCCGATTTTCAAAATTCTTTCAGTGTTTCCTTCAAGAAACCTCAAAGATGGATATTTAAAGTAAAAAAAAAAAAATATGGAAAAAAATATTGTGGAAGAAAATTATTACAAAAATAGAAATCCAAAAAAAAAAAAATTTATGTGCTTTTCCGCACAGACCCCATGGGGCCCTTTTTTGTAGAGGGCACAAATTAAGTCACTCTCACTCAAAAGTAGCATCATGCGATTTGACAGGACCACAATGTCGCTTCTACCATTACTTTCTTCACAACTTGAACTATGATCAGTCTTATTTGAACTATTTTCAAATTTTGGGTTAATTTTTTTTTTTTAACCAGGATCTTTTTTAAACTTTATTTAGCTTTGACCCATGTTGAACTTTATATATATACAATACGAATTAAGTGAAAATAATATTTTTGCGTGCATGTGACCTTCTCCGCTGCACGCCTATCACATATTGATATCGGGAGCGCCATCGCGCTCTTGGCACTTTTCGCATGTATACACAGGAGCGCGATGGCGCTCCTTGGCACTAAAAGGGTTAATTAATTTCCATGAAACTAAATTCACTAATTATTGTAATTGTTAGTTTTTTTTTCTTATTGATGTATGCGATCGTCCTCTCTGTACCTTGAGAGGACAGCACGCATGTTTATTACATGGGTTTAATCTGCAGTCTACCCCACTTGTGGCAAATGCCATAATGTGTTCTTTTAAAATTAAAAGTGATGTCTGCAAAATACAATATGTACATGTAAAATTGCAAGAATTTTTCAGAATGTCTTTAGTGTTAAATAATATGAATATTATTGTTTTATGTATGATACGCTCGTAAAGTGTGACGCCATCTGACGTTTTTGCGCTCCAACTGTCGAAACTTTTTTTCACTTTCTCATGCAAGAGTGTGCAAATACTACATAAAAATCTGGAATGTGGGACAATATTTGACAGTTGGAGCGCAAAAATGTCAAATGACGTCACAATTAATTTTTATGATATATTTATCCCAGTTCATAGTAAAACCTCTTACAAAACAAAACTACTTTCATTTGTTTGTGAATATGATTGAACAAATAATTTGAAATCCCCCAAAAATTCATTTTGAATTGTACTTATTATGTTGTTTCAAACTCTAGATCTTCCTATTAAAAGCTTATAAAAATTTTACAGAAATTAATATATGTTTAACCTATGTGCAATATTAACTGGTTAATGTATTAGTTTATGGAAATTAATAATAATAATTAAATTTGTTACCTTCCTTACAATTTATTTTAATTGTATTTTTATAATTACCCTTTGTGTTTTCAATGCATACTATGTTAGCTTTATGCTATGTTGACCATAGACAATTTATTTTGACAACAAGACTGTGCACTTTTGATCAAAATGCAAGCAAAAATATGCTTTCTGCCATAGTGATTTTTCCAGGAAATGCAGTCTTGTACAATGTCTTTGGTTTTGTTGTTTGTTGACCATAGACAATTTGTTTCCGCACCATATTAACATGTCTATAACACTGAATATTCCTTTGTACTTATAAAAATTTAAAAAATGATAGTACCTATTATTTTTCTACAAATCATTTATTTGTCGTGAATTTGACATAATTATACAAAGTTGCCGCAAGAAAAAAAATTGTTGGTGCTGATCCACTTACTATAATTTGACATATTGTGTTCATTTTCTAACTTTGTTTATAAATATTCAGTCGCATAAAAATGACAATAAAGGACTTCCTTTACTTACACACGTTTTTTAAAAACATTTTTTTTTATTAGAATTAGAATGTAAATTGTCAAAAGTCCATATTAGTTGCACCATCTGGTGTTAAAAAATTGAACTGATTAAAGTGGCTACAATATGGGAGAAGTATTTTGATTGATAATTTAATTTGAAAACACTTTAAAGAGTGTTAAATATTTTTATGAAATGTCTAAAATGCATTTTGAAAAGGTTTTTTAATTCTTTTATAAATCTGGCTGTAAGAAGAATATTTCAAAGGTGCTATGTAATTGCATTTTTTAGTATATTTTATTATAATAACAATTTTGGAATTGTATGCCAAATAATGCTGTATTTTATATTTTATTTGTGCGAAAGCGAAAAGGGGATGAATCGAAAAACACCACCTTACAGGAGAGCCATAACAAAATCCGTGCGGTGATACAATATGAACATTAAAATAGATTTGAAATAAAACACTGTATTACTTTCACTATGAATAATAATTGACTCAGAGGCCTTTCGGGCAGACACCCATCATCAGTGAGTTTTTTATTAGAAACAATTTAAAAAAAAAAGAGTTTTTAATAAAAAAAAACTCACTGATGATGGGTGTCTGCCCGAAAGGCCTCTGAGTCAAATATTATTCATAGTGAAAGTAATACAGTGTTTTATTTTAAATCTATTTTAATTTTTTTCAAATGAATTTTCACAAAGTTAAGTACTACTATACAATCATTAATATGAATTTTTATATGCATTTTTACGTCTCATGGACGGGTAACGAAGGCATTCATTCAAATATTTCTTCGGAAAATGCTCCGAATTGTCGCCGAAAGATTTAAGATTTTTGCTTGATGATTGACGTTCACATCCAGCTGTCGGTACGCCGCAATTGAAAAATGTGGTCTAATGTACAAATGAATCGCTCTATGTTAAAGGGGCGTAAGTCCACTTCACGTAATTTTACAGGAATGCAATAAAACTCTCTGGTGAAAAAAAAATAAAGGAAACAATTTTTTGTTTACATTTATTAAAGTAAAATAGTATATTTTACATACGATTATCTATCAATCATGGAGAAATTCACTTTAGTTTGTGAGAAAATTTAATTTGAAAACGTTGGACTTACGCCCTTTTTACAAGGAATGGAAAGGAGTTGTAATAAATGAACAATTTCACAATAAAAAGTATAAATATAGTTCACAATAGTGATATTAAAATAATAAATAAATGTATTCTAACGACAGACGTAACTTTTTAAATATAAAAATGAATTATATAGATGTATGTAGAGTATTTATTAATCATTAATGTCATGATCACAGTCTATTGTCGGTGTCGTCATGTCAATGTCAATTTTGGCGGTAAAATGTTCTAATTGACAATTTGCAATGTTGCCATACAATAAACTACCTAAAAATATTTAGTTCCTACTGATAGTATTATAATAAAGTCATAACTTTATGATAACTTTATTACAATTGCGTACCTAATGTACCCTTTTAACATGGAATGAAAAAAAAAAGATATTTTTTTGCATGTATTCACTTGACTACGCCGGTTTTTTTGCATTTTATGCGCTACACGGATGAATAAGTGTTTTTTCGACATTTTTGCATAAATAACTCAATTTAGCAAAAATTGTGACTTACGCCCCTTTAACATGGAGCGATTCAAATATAGACTTATCCCTTTTTTCACAACGTTTTTCACCAATAATATTATTAATGAGTAACGCATTAAACGCGATTTGGGGATGAGTAGACTTGTGTCCTTTTTCTTTTCGCACACAGATATATTTTTGCTTTGTGAAGAAGAAGCTTTAAGAATAAATATTGGAGATGAGACGACTTGTTGAGAAAGCCGAGTACCTGGTCATATTGGCCGACTAATCAACTTGTAATGAAGTACAGAAAGTAAAAAGAAATAATCACTAACATATACTTACAATAAGTTTGTTAATTTTATAATGAAATCAGTTACTATCACTTTTACTATGTCATCACGGCATATCCCACAAGTGAGGTAGTCAGCAGACGAACTGCATATAATAAACATGTAGTTAGTCGTCTCTGTGGCAATAAAAAAATAAGACATCCAAAGTGCGTGGCATGCAGCATCATTGCTGAATTGTAAATGTCAACTGTCTTATAGACGAAGTTTTACAAACACACCTACCTTTTGCAGAATATTTGAAAACTTATAGAAAAGAGTTGAAGACCTACTCTTTACTCCAATGAAATCAGTCTTGCAAAAAAAATACAGGTAGGGTGATTGAGGCACAGTTAAAACTTGTCAATACATGAATATACAGTAGTGGCCATAAATATGGAAACGCTTAGAATTTTGTTTAAATTCCTAGAAAAGTTAAGTTTCTAATGCACTTATTCATAAAAATATTTTATTTTTATGGTTGAAATGTGTCTCTAGCATTATTCTTATTAAAATTCTATTATTTTTTTGGATGAGTCATCGGTTTTTTTACAATTTAATGCTGGTTTTATTTCAACCACCAACATTAATGAGTTTTAATAGTTCATTATGAGATGCCCCTTAATGATTGAAATTCTCTTTGTTTTTTGTTTTGTTTTGTAAATATTGAAGTAATTATTTTGATATTTATTTATTCTTTTGTTGTCCTCTCAAAAAAAAATACCAGAATTTGATCATTTTCATACATTTTGTTACGCGTTTCTATACTTATGGCCACTACTGTATGACAAGAGTTGTGATGAATAAAGGAAAATAGATGCATCTAAGCATACCCAAACTTGATCAAAACTAATGATTAGTATTTCTGAACAGTCATCAGATTAATTGGCGCTTTGAGCACCGGCCAGTCGGCCAAATCAACAGTCGCTTCATCTCTAGTAGTAATTATTTTCATATTAATAATAATTTAAACTCTTCCAATACAACTGTCTTCATATTTATATTTTTTTTATATCTTACTAGAAAAAGAGAACTTTTGTTTATATTTAAATGCTAAATAATATAAACAAAAGAAACACAGTTGTTTAGCAATATGTTTGCTATATTTTCTGACAGCTTTGTAAAGAAAAGAATATTGACTTTTTAATATATTTTTGAGCTTATTTATATAGCTTGGCTTATATAGACAATAATATATATGTAATATGAACTGTATTTTGTATGTTTCGATGTGTTGTAGTGTTAATAATATTGTGTTGTCGTTGCACGCCAAATGTGGGTCAAATTGACTGCTTATTCCGACATTAAAAACATAACTTAAAATATTTTTTTTTATAACTTAATCAGATATCTCTTATAGAGAATCATGTTTTCACAATGTAACTGTGGCAACCAGCGATGCTTGCCATCTTTATTTGTGTACATTAATGTTTTGTAAAAATGTTTATTTGTAGGAAAATATCTATTGGAAAGTTTTTCATAGAATGAGTGCTATCTATGGAGATTATGCAAAAGTATTTGGTAAATGGCTATACCAGAGAAACACTCAATAAACTGCTATGATAATATTGATAAAGTTTTTTTTTTTTTAAAGATATATCTGGGTTTTGTTTGTTATAAACCCAAATACAACCTCATACACCTTTCACAGTAAGCTACTAAAAGCTTGTGTCGTGAAAGGGGAGTTTGCCGGCACCTGGTATCGAACCACGGACCCCTAGTACACGAGGCCGAGACTCTACCTCCAGGCTACCGACGAACTCGAAGTGTTTGGGTAATTATTTCGATAGGGGATTACAGCCATCCCAGTTAGGAGATAATTTGCCAACTGCAGTTGAACTTTAGTAGTGGCCAATATAATAGCTCTTTGCTGGCTTAAGTGATCGCTTTCTGTGTCCGTGGACAACACCGATTCTGCCATTCTCACTGTCACGATATAAAGTCCACCAATCGAGAAACATTTAATACAAACCATAGAAGCAAGCATTTTTTGAGATCTTCTATCTATCTACTTCTATACCATCACGGCATATCCCACAAGTGGGGTAGCCAGCAGATCAGCTGCATGTAAGAAACATGCAAACTGTCCTCTTCGTGCCAATATAAAATTAAGACATTCAGGATGGGTGGCAAACCTCATCGCTGAATTTAAGATGTAAAATGTCTTAATTTTTTCGAACACCTGCCTTTTACAGGACACTCGAAAACTTACGTTGAAGAGTGGGAGACCGATTCTTTACCGGGTGCTCCACGGGATAAAATTTTGAGATCTTATATTTCAAATTTCGAATGGATCAAGATCTCCCGTCAAAATGGTGCTGGAACAATTTATTAAGTTCAATACTTAATCGGCTGCTATGTTCTTCAATTGAGATGTCCGATTGGTTTTGTCATTCGTACATTTTGCCCAAATCCAGTCAATCAATAAACTTCAGAATGTTGGCATAAGGTTTATTTTTAATTTATAAAAAACTGACCACATTTCTGAATATCGTAATACCCTGAAATGGCTTACTGTACGACAAAGACGTGAGCTCCATCTACTCACATTTGTCCACAATGCTCTGTACGCAGGATCAACCCCGTACTATATTAAGGAGGCTTTTGAATACTTGGCGAATCACGGTTTACGTGACGGTTTATGAGGTCGAATAACCAGCACATCCTGTCAATCCCGGCTCATGGTACAACTTTCTTCTCAAAATCTTTTGCAGTTCAGGGTGCTCGTTGCTGGAATAATCTCCCTTCAAAATTTAGGCTGACTCAAAGTTAATACTTTTGGGTTAGTTGGAAGAGATCGCGCCTTTGCGATAAACTCGCCCTCTGTATATTGATTGTATTTGATTTGAATGTATACCTTTTATGTAATTGTTTTTTATCAAAGTACGGTAAAGAATGAATAAATAAATAAATAAAAATAAAATAAAACATTAGTAAATATTCATGCAACTTGAACCCGCAACCCATCCTTATCCCAAGGTGTGCTTTGTCACAAATCAATGTTTTTTATTGTCATATTGACGAATTCATTTCAAACATGTAAAATCTTGACAATGTTACATGACCCATATTTCACGTGCAATAATAAAATATTAAATATATAAATGCGTACATTTCAATTGTGGCATATCAGTATATATTCTATGTGTAATAATTATAGTTCTAATTATTGACCAGTGGTTTTTGGTGGAAGTTCATGTTATATTTATATACCTATGTGTAATAAAAAAAAATGTTTTAGCGTATCTAAATGTTTGTTTGTGTACATAACACCACTTTTAGAAAATGGAAATTTTTTGTAAGACCATACTGAACATAATTGATTATTGTGTCAGTACACATGCAGTAGAATTCCATAATTAGATCATTTTTAACAAGTGTTTCTTTCTACTATAAGTTATTGATTCTGATAGAGACGTCTTTCGATTCTCGCGACCAACAATTTATAGTGGAAAGAAACACTTGTTTCAAATAACCTGACCATACTAAAACATTATTACTTCTCATGACATGGCGTAGTTTCGCTCAGACATAACAAATATTTTGGCTTAAAAAGGAATAAATTTAGCCCATCATAAATGTTGGAATAATGCTAATCTTTATTAGTGAATAAAGTGTTACTTAATCAGGTCTACAGTTGGTATAAAAATTATTCGTTATTTGTGGGTACAGATGTTATCATATGTAATATTTTTTTGTGAAATATAAAATATTTTTTGCGTATTTACTATGTATGTTAAATGTTAATTGTAAGTTATAAATAAACTAATTATTATTAACACTATTTAATAAGAAAAATGTCTATACTAATCGTTTTTTATTTCATTTTTCTCCCAAACTTCATTTGTATTGCTTCATTCTTTCTCGAAATCTGTTAGTAATGGATTTATATCACAAATATGCCTCACGCCACATCCCTAGTGGGGTAGGCAGAGAGAACAGAAGCCATATAGATCTGTCCCTTCTCTACATTCATGCATGCACGTTGATTTCTCTTTCTCAGCACACATCCATTGTTGAGAATTTGATCTACGTGATCAAGCCACGCAGTTCTCGAACGCCTGCGTTTCCTCACAACTTTCAGGGAAGTATATCCTCTTTATTTTATGTTTATCTTTTTTAACCTCTTGGTTTCAAACTTAATGTTTTACGAACCTCTCACAGGACACGCGAAAATTAAATAACCAACCTGTTCTCTACCAGTCAAACTTCTTAAAATAAATAAGTATTCTATAATCTAGCCAATGTATTGGTGAAAGCGCTAGGCGTAATTATAGTATACTTTGGTGTACATTAATGTGAAACATAAAACAGTGTTTTTTTTTATATTTTATGTTATTAAAATGTTGTTTCACAATGTCAACACTGAAACATTAATTTAAGTAATCTATTCTCTACCAATCAAACTGTATAGTCAAAAGATCAAATTGCTTCATTCAAGGAACTGATTATTGTTATATTGTCTTCAACTTGCTCCTGAACATTGTTATCAATTGGTTTACACAAACATCCTCGTGGAGTCGGTTCCAGATGACGGGTCCAGTGACGTCAAAAATCCTATCATAAAAGCAGGACTTGTTTGCTCTATTGATTTCGGATGTCTTAGCTGAGCGTAAGGGTCTACTTGCAGGTGTTTTGAGAACACAGAGCTCAGAAAGAGATTGAGGTGTGTGTAATGAAACAAAAAGATACATTTTTCAACTTTAATATCCGACCGGATTAACGTTTATATACATTTCATTTAGTATCATCATTTAAACAGCTATCGTTCCATTGTTATTTTTATTAAACAAGAGAACCAAGAAACGTCTTAAATTATATAAAATAATAAATGTTATATTCATTTTAACACGTCTATGCAAAAAAATCTACAACGTGACGACATTTTCAGTATTACAAATCTTGATTATTTTGTTTAATGGATTGTAATTTTTATTCTACTATTAATTATACAGATTGCATTATGCAACAATGTTACAAGGCACACCAACCTCAAACTGAGATTGAAGACTATTGAAGATTGAGTCAACACTTCTTAAGTTTACCGTACGTGTTGTGAAATAGTATAACACAATACGTACTGTAAATTGGTTATTAGTTTCAGCTGCTCGATTTTTGAGTAAAGTTTAAATTACGACATAAACTCTTACTTTACTTTTTCAATTTTGCAGCTTAAGAAATTGTTGTAACGCATCTTGATACATTGTTACACTACACCATCCGTAGAGGCTGTTTTTGTTGTTTAAAAGCTGATTTAGCTCTTTGCAGCCAGTGCTCCAAGATCAATGATGCATCTATTCAGAGTCTCCTTCTCCTGATCGGGTGTAATGGACTTGAGTACTCCGGCCACTATCCAGTTGACCATGTGTTTCTGTGTAATGCGACGCTCCACATTGTGTTTTTCCAATTGGAAGTCTAGACGTCTCTTAACCTGAAATATTAAAAAACAATATTATAATCTATAGTACAACATATCATCATTGCATATTCTAGAGGTTTGTGCGAACATTTTTATTTAGGCATACTCTTTAAAAACTGTTCATTAGGGCATTAAAATTGTAGTTTGGACTTTTTATTGGCATGTGATATTATACTTTAAGTATTGAATTTTAATATTTGATACTAAGAATCACTTTATAAAATGGTTATGATGTCATTATAAGCAGTTTATTCTAGAAATATCAAAACATTTATAAACTCACATACCCCCTTTTGAATATGCAACGAAGATATGTAACTTGTGACATGGATACCTTTATGTATCCGAGATTCTTATTAAATCAATTTATTTATCATTATGACGTGGATGTAATGTCTAGAATTGATGAACTATTGTACAGTATCTTTGAGGTACTTTGGCACGTAAACGACACTTTAGTGTTGTCCAATAATAAGATATTGTCCATGTAGTCGAAATCATTCACTGTGCCAGTGTTTAGGCAGTAGAATTCCATAAAAAATTTAAAAACAAAGTTTTTGCTACTACATATATTGCTTTTTTATGACAACGACATCAGAGTGCAGAGGATGTCTTGGGAAGAGGTGACGCGATTGGCACAGAGACGCTCTGAATGGAGGAAGCTGGTTTCTGCCTTGTGCTCCCAAGAGGAGGGTTGAGGGCGATGAATGAATTGATTTTTATTCAAAGAGACGAAATGTGAGATCTCGAGAGGATCTGAATAATTTTTATTTTGAAGGCGAAGCACATGTTCAAGTAACAGATAATACATAGTTAAAAATACTTAATATTTAAAAATGCTTCGCAACTGTTACATAGTTAATACTTTGAAAATAAGAGAAATGAAGAAATATTTCAAATTTCTGGTTTGTTTATCAATTGTGCACACATAGAAGAAAATTCCACAATTAGGTAAATTGAAACGTAAGTATTTCTTTCTACTATAAATTATTGATCACGAGAGAGACGTCTTTCCACTTATCAGAGCCCGTAGACAATTTGTACTTAGCGATCGTCTACTGGCGAACTTTTCGACAATCTACCTACACGTACCGTATAATTATGCGTTATTGTTGCAGTTATTGACGAAAATTCGTTTGTAGGCGATCGCCAAGTACAAATTGTCTACGGGCTCTGGTTATTATCAATCTCTCTCTCTACAAAAGACGTCTCTCTCGTGATCAATAACTTATAGTATAAAGAAACACTCAATTCAATTTATCTAATCTTAGTTTGTTCACTGTTTTATTATTTTATTGTTATATTTCTTGTTACAACTGTATTATACATAAACAAAATATAAGAGTAGATACTTATCAAACACCAATATGTCCATCATAAGTGAAAATGAGATAATGGACATTTTTTGTTTTTGTGAAATGTGGTATGGACATATTGGATTTAGGAGTACATCGACGGACATATCTTAATTTTTTTGCTGGTTTTTTATTTTACTTCTTTTCCTTGCTTTGTCAGGATCAACAATTTTAACAATTGTATCTATTTTAAATGCTATAAATATTATTTTTTTAATAAAATGTCAGAACAACACAGCACACGCGACATTTGTATTTTATTTTTTAGACAGTATTTTCCTAATAAATCTGTGGACATAGGTGAGTAAGATCAAAACTAAATCAAAGTAAAAACGATTCTCTATGCGCCCATATAATAAAGTGAAATTTTGTACCTGGTGGACATACCGGAGATTGATAAGTATCTACTCAAATAGACACATAAATAAATCTTGTTACATTTTATTTTCTATTTTTACCTCCTGGTATGTGAGAAACAGTCTCTCTCTGTAAGCAGCCTCTAGCTGCAGAAGTACATTCTCCTTCTTGGCTTCCATCAGCATCTCGTTACCATTTGCCCTCCACTGTTCCTTCTTCTCGTCTTCGATGACATCCTGGTAGCCTTTGCGCTGCTCTGCACGGGATTGGTTGAAACCAGTCTCAACACTCTAAAAACAAAATTATAAAATTTAACCTAATATCTATTTTTTTATCAGATCATATAATATCTAATATATAAAACTCTCGTGTCACGGTGTTTGTTATCATACTCCTCCAAAACGGCTGAACCGATTTTGATGAAATTTTGTGTGCTTATCGGGTAGGTCTGAGAATCGGCCAACATCTATTTTTCAAGCGAGTGAAAGTTAGTCCTAAAAGTTAAAAGTGATTGGTAATTCCCAAATATCTCAGGTTAGCAAATTCAGGTACCTGGGAGCAACCATAGCGCCAGAGGGTGATCTTCGGTCGGAATTACCAATCCGCATAGGAGCTGCTAGCGGGGTTTTCAATAGCATGAACAAAGTTTGGAAGGCGTCTGGACTCAGCATCAGGAAAAAATGACGCTTGTTCAATGCGTGCATCATCCCCATCCTCATATATGGCTGTGAGTCTTGGCACTTAACCAAGGCTCAAGAGCGGAAGATACTAAGCTTTGAAAACAAAACGATTCTGGATTTCAAATGGTATGAACATGTTACAAATGATGATGTGCGCCGGCACACCCAGCAGAGACCTGTAATGTCCGTAATACAGGAGAGACGATGGTCCTTGGTGGGACACGTTTTGAGAATGCCTAATGGTAGTTGGCTAAAAAGAGCGCTGTTCTTCCGTCCGCAAGGGTTCCGTCGGCCCGGATGTCCCTCTTTCACAATACACCGTTCCTATGACAACAATATCAGAGCACAGGGAATGTCGTGGAAGGAGGTGACGCAATTGGTGCAGAGACGCTCTGAATGGAGGAGGCTGGTTTCTGCCCTGTGCTCCCGAGAGGAGCGTTGAGGGCGATGATGATGATGATGATGAAAAGTTAAAGGTTTTGAAAACCTTGATTTTTTTTGGACATAATTTTTAATATTATTTTTTTATGGTGAGGCTAAATTAAAAATACATACAGCCTTAAATTTTCACCCTTCTATCATCAACCCCTATTTTTTAATAGTGATATTAGTAATTCAATCATTTTTTAATATTGTTAGTATCCAAATTCCCGCTAAGTCCCCATTACTAGTTTACCCCGTCTCGCTTAATGTTGTACCTACCAATACCACTCCCCACTCTTCTACTTCAGTCCCTACACCCACCCCTCTCACCCCTCTGTGACCACCTTCAATTTTTGCAAAGGACATTATACTGATTCAGCACTTTTGAGAATGCCCATTAGGGTGTTTCATTTTTCCAAAGATGTGATTTTCATATGTATTCGGTTACGCCCCGAGTCTCAGTGATGTAAAAGATATATATGCCAAATTTCAAGAAGATTGGATAATATTTAAGCCGGGTTTACACTATCCAAGTACACTTGGACCAAGTGTACTTGTACAAGTAGATCGCATCGCAGTGCACTTGGATGCCGGTTTACACTACAAGTTGAAATTTCCATCCAAGTAGCATTTGTGTCTCGCGCAATCAAGATAACGACGACTGATCTCTGGCTGCGAGGCGTAGAAATTGTATCGGAAAAATTAAACCATGAAAATATTTGGACTCGGATGTGATGACTTTAATTTGAGAAGTAGAAAAGGAAGATATAAATACTTTTAAAAATAATTTGGGATTCGGTAGCGAACAATTAAAAAATTTGCTCTATATTATATTATTTAAACTACTGTACCACTACTACAAACTTTACCATCACGGCATATCCCACAAGTGGGGTAGCCAGCAGACCAGCTGCATATAATAAATATTCATGCTGTCTTCTCTGTGCCAATATAAAATCAAAACATTCAGGATGGGTGGCAAACCTCATCGCTGAATTTAAGATGTAAAAGTCTTAATTATTTCGAACACCTACTTTTACAGGACACTTGAAAACTTATGGAAAAGAGTAGGAGACCAATTCTTTACCGGGTGCTCTACGGAATCTGAAATACTATAATATAAAATGAAAAAATGTACTTGTGAAATGTTTAAATAAATAACTTTTGAAAAATATTACTTAACGTATTTAATAATTTAAGTTAAAAATATTATTTATTTGAAAAAAATATTAATTTTTATTATTTAATAATAAATTAATTATTTCATTTAATTTTTTTTATTCTTATTATTTTATTTATTAATCTAGCAAAACAGTCATTTCACATAAAAACTACAAAATGAGACATTACATAAATATCTGGTTAACGAAGTATGCGAATGCTACAAGTATATCGGCGTGTTTACAAATCTGTAGAAAAGAAAATAAAACATGAAATGAGTTCATCAAATTCATTAAACAAAACATAAATCGCTCATTTTAATTTTTCACAGCACGTTGTCCGCTTCGTATAATTCTACGAACCTGAAAGTTTCGCGCTCGTTACACCGTCTTTTAGTCAGCGCCATTTTGTTCTTATAAAACCGTCCAAGTCAGCTTGGACGAATAGAGTTTCGTCCAAGTTGACTTGGATGGCGGCTACTTGTACAAGTACACTTGGATCACCTGTTTACACTATCCAAGTAGCGTCCAAGTAAGCCATCCAAGTATACTTGTACAAGTGTACTTGGATAGTGTAAACCCTGCTTTAGAGGTGGCACACTTTGATCACTTTTATCTCGAACTAGTGAAATTTCTATTACTGAAGTTCTTTGTAGGCGGGGGGCGCCAAACATACAATGGGAGCGGAGCTTTGATACACCGCAGGTATTGAGAAAACTGTTTTGCTATTGAATTTAATTATTCTGATGATGGTGTTAGTGTCATTTTAGTTGTCCATACAAGGTATAAAGTAAACAAAGAATACAAAAATCGGATTGAAGAGAAATTGAGAAAGACGGGTAAAGTTAACATCAAACGACAGATTTGGAAGGGTGATCTCGTTGAGTTATTTGATATATCGCGGCAAAATGTGATGGTCATGACTAGGGTACCACAAGAAGATAAAGAATTTCTAAGGTCACAAAGAGAAGATCGTATGAGTTCATCAATGAGTACAGTAGACAAGATTTTTGCCTCGAAAATAAGAATCTATGGCTGAAAACAATAAAACAGTTATACTGGAAGACTTATCTCCATCGTCATCAGCACCTAGTGACGAAGAGGCAGAGTTTTCGCCTTCAGCAGCTGTTTGACAAGCAGTACATCATTTACAGCAACTGCAAAGAGCCTTTTGGCAACATTGTCTCGGAAATTTACATAATTATCTCCAGCTACAGTTTACCGAGCTCGGGCGATCAATATAAGTAATACGGTGAAGAAAATCGAAAAATCGCTCTTTGAAAATCTCCCACATTTGGCAGTAAACTGTTGCCGTCAGTTGGCCGAGGGTGTGTCGAAACTCTGGAAGAGAGGGTTGCAGTTCTAGTGACTGACTATTTTCTAAACAGTTGAATACTTCTCAAAAAGAATTGAAGGGAATAAAACGGGTTACAAATTTTGTCAGCCTCATATACGTTCGCTTTTGGCACGAGGCATTGTGATTCGATAGGCTTCAAAAAATGATTTGGATAAACTTCAGATTCTGAGCAGATATCAAAAGAAGTGCTCTCGCAGTTGCTAAGAGACACCTTTGGTATCTGTCAGAAAGGAAAATATTATTTAAAATTTAGAAACCAAATCTGCAAATAAAAAGTCTCTAAAACGATTAGAAAGTAAAAACTTTGTTTTTTAAGGAAAAGACCTAAGCCATTTCGTTAGAAATAAAACGAAGGTGTTCTTTAATTGTTTGGGATCCACGGCGTGACAGAATACTGCAGCCATTCTCTAAAAAGCCACGTGAATGCTCTGAAGGTGGTCAATAATAGCGCAGAAAAGGGAATTGCTCTAATAAAAAAGTTGAACGAATCAGTCAGGGACGAAAAACAAAAACAATTCTTGCCGAGTGTATGTATAGGTTAGTTGAAAGATATTGCGCTTCTACGATAAACTCGCCCATTGCACAAAATTTATTTCTCAAGTTGAAATTGTCTATTTTCTCCTTGTATACTATTTTTGTGTAATAAAGATTTTTATTAGTATTACGAGTATGTATGTATGTTGGGTGATTTATTCGGCGCCGTTTAATGGAGAATCCATCTCAAGGGTGGTCGAGCATCACAGAAAGGTTGTCACCAAGCAAACAAAACAAAGGATTGCATCATTTATTGTTGATTGATATAATTTTTAGTTTATGATTTCTAATTTTCCCAATAAATGTAATTATCACTGAAAAATCGAATTTTTTGCTTACTTTTATAAAAGTGGTCAAAGTGTGCCACCTCTAAATATTATCCAATCTTCTTGAAATTTGGCATATATATCTTTTACATCACTGAAACTCGGGGCGTAAGCGAATATTGCAAAAAAAATGTATTTTATTTTTTGCCTTATAAAATGAAACACCCTAATGCCCATTGAAGTGGGCGAAAACGTTAAGAGTTTAAATAAATATAGTGAAAATATAACAGTGTTTTAATTATTTATAAATTATTGAATAAAAAAAAATTTGTATTATTATATTGTTTTGCTAACACTGTTATATAATGATGATCTGCGAAAAGAATAAATAAATAAATAAAATACATAGGGTCCTGTCACCAAAAATACATCGAAAGATCATTGTGAGAGCATGAAGTGGACCTAAAGAGGGTTGCATTCTACATGAGAATAGAGAGTTATGGCTACCATCCTCATTATTTATTTTTTGGCGGTACAGAGAGGATGATTTGTAGACTTAATAAACACTGTTAGTTCACCTTACTTAGCTACCTCACTTGGGAGAGATAGAAAGAGATAATAAAAATGATTGCTTACATCAACTTCTTTATCCAGATAAGCAGCAATGGAAGGTCCAAACTTCTTCTGGGCATAGATAATCATAATAAGCAATGAGATACCCGTGTAGTACTCGTGATCCAGCACGTACCATTCCTTGCTGACCAGGTAATTAATCAGACCGACTCCAAAGAAATAAGGTCCCGTTACACCTGTCTTCTTGTGGAAGGACAAGAACCATTCGTCCGGGATGAAACCCAAGCGGACTTTGCTTGGTTCCGGTCGTTTGGGACGGGGGAAGTTCACCTCATCTCTTGCGCCACCACTGCTACCCCTTACTCCCACAACCATGGGGGTTAGCTGACGTGCTAGAAAAATAAAAAAATATATTAATTAAAATATTTGCAAAACATTAAAATTAATAATCCTGAGCCATCCTTTTAACAACAGAAATATTGACAGAGGCAAGACTCCCAACAAAAAGAATAAGTGTTATTTCTTGAAAAAAATAGGCACACAAATAGACAACACTAGCGGCATTGAACGCATTAATTTAAAACACTAAAATGCGTTTAATAAACTTTCCGAAACCGAATCACATCCAGACATTTATAAATATGTCACATACATATTTTTGATGAAACATAAAACTTAACCTCACAATATTAAATTTAAACATTTGCGACAGCATACAAAGTTTATATGACACTTGATTAACTCAAAAATTACAAAACTACACTGCGATTTGTTATCAAGAATCAATTTTACACTTTAAAGTGATTTTAAGACACAATTGTAAATTTAACAAGTGATTACATAAAAGGGATCCAGACTTGGGACCGTCAAAAAATTGGTAAATACATTAATTGGAAACATAAAAGGTGCCTAAAAGGAAGCTAAATAAACTTAAATTTATAATTATATTTTACTTACTGGAACGAAGTATCGCCCTGGAGAGCATTTTTAACTTATTTTTTTCTGACAGTAATATAGGGGAAACGTCGGCCCCAAAAAGTCGACAGTTCGGAACTACAAAGTCAAATGAAAATCTATTTGTATAAACATTATCTTTTTGTACTATCGTTACAAGAAGGATAAGTTTTTTTAAAAAATAAATTAATTATTTTCAATACATTTAAAATTATATTTGTTTAACTTTAAGTTATAATGTATGAGTAATTTTTAATAAAATATTTTCATTGGTACTAGTGGTAGGTGAATTCGATGTCACGGAAAATATTTTGAAACGTCAAAATTGTGTGAAATTAGTGCCGAGCGCAGGAGATTTTCTGTATCTTTTTATTTAAAAAGTGTGAAAACTCGTCATTGATTTTAAATAATGGGCTTGTGTACGTCATGTCTGAGGCCATCATCAACAGACATTCCAACTCCCGACGTTGTAAGTTAATGTTATTATTTGTTTTGTTGTCATATGAAAATGATTGTGCAAATATGTAGTAGTAGGTGTATAATTGAAGTTACAGGTAGGTGTCTAGTTGCCTATAATCTTATGTTGTTGCCACCCTCTGTCCTTCAGGTTGGTTATTTTCATTCCCAGTTCGTCCTGTTGCTGGTTTCGGATCTGTATTTATCGATTTTCCAGATGAAAACGCGACACGCACTCCCCAGAGAGAAAGCCGGGAAAATATCTCATAAGGGCATATAAATAGTAACGGAGCAGTGTCTTGTATATAGCGGACGGGGACTGAAGGGAGGCTTTGTTTTATATTAGTAGCAGAACGGCGTCTGCTAATATTATTATCTCAAAAGACATTTTAATGTATCTCACAGCTTCTTGTGTTGGAAATAAATATTGTAGCATAACAAATAAATCTGTGAATTGTGTGTATTGAAACATATTTTGAAGGAAATAAACACAAACAATATGATCACATTGATATATTTAAAGGTGAGTACAGTATCTGCACAATCACTGTCTGTCTACCTGTAGAATAGCAGTACCTATTCTAAATTTAAAATTTAAATTACATATTAGAACATTGAAACACATTCTAAATTTCAAATTAAGAATAGACAAATTATATTCCAATTTCAAATGTCTGTCAGTATTTCTTATAATTAATACATTGCATTATGGCGACCATGTGTTCAGTAAACATTATTGCTGGTGCAAGTTGCTTGTTATATGTGTATGTATGAGGAGGGGGATGTGTTATAGGCTAAAGTAGTATAGCGAGTTGTTGCTGTAGAAGGTAAATAGGTGGCGCTGTATTGATTTTATTTAAAGTAGTGTGATGCAGGCGCTACTGGGTGCAACTCGCAACTTGGTTGTAAGTATAATATTGCATTCTAACTATATATATTATAATGTATAAATGTAATGTAATATGTACAACACCCTTGTTAGTATGTGTATGTAGGATAAAGGTGGTAGCCAGGCCTGGGAGGGTGGTTTTATCATTATTATTATTATTTATGATAGGATGCAATGGAAGTGCAGTTTGCCATCATCGTGTTGTTGTGGCTAGTCTTCAAAGTTTTCTCCCTCTGTTGAAAGGGTAGTTGTAATTAGTTCCGAAAAAGATAATATTATTCTTATTCACAAACAGAGAGAGTTTTCTTCGACAATATTGTTAAATGTTTGTATTGTTTATTATGATCATTGTTGTGGCCACGGTTTGTGAATGTGTTAAACAAATGAGGTATTTCTTATTCCTTTTTGTTATCGTAACATATTGTTTTCTTAGTTTCATTATTTTTGTCATGCTAAAATGCAAAAAACCTGGAATGAACTTGAAACAAAAATTATTTTGAGAATGAAATGACATTGAACTAACAATTTTAAATCAGGACAATTGTGTTCTACATTCTTTTTTCAAATTCAAATCACTGTCATTTTTTATTCTATTTCTTAATTCAAATCCAATATGCATTCTATTTTTAAATATATTATTCATTTACCTAAATTTTTGTGACAATTTTGTTTTATTTTCTAGAATCTAGGACATGCAAATGTAACAATCCCATTTGTGCATGGCTCATATTATACAATGTAATATGGCAACAGGTTATTTATATGCATCTATGTTTTGAGGTCACCGAGCATTTACTTTTTTTTCTCGATGACATTTGAAAAATTGAATCTGGAATGTGTTCAATCATTTTTTATTTTGCTTTTTTTTCAATACTTGATTATGTTTTACATGGAAATAAAATAATTAATATATTTGATGAATTTTGAATTTCCCTTTATGTTCTACTGCAAAAGGGGATAGATACTCGTAGATGGCAAGGTGTATCGCGTATACAAATGACATTTTTTTTTATAACAGGGATAGGACAACCTGCATATTTATTACACGCTTTTAGTCAACTAGTTACCCCATTTGTTACGAATAATATTTTTCTTTATGATGAAAATGTGCAACATTTTTTATGGCATCTCCCAAAAATGAAGTTGTCAGTAGACTAAATACTTTTAATCCATACAAACACGAATGTTGTCCTCAACAAAAAATAAGACATTCAGCATTGGTGGCAATATTCTTCATTCCTGATGAATTTATCTTATCTGTCTTTATTAATATTTGTCTGATGTCTTTGATTGTATTTTTTTTTTATTGATCGAGTTAACATTCGTTTTGTAAAACTCCATATTTGGAAGAGATTGTACTATTGTGATAAACTTGCCTTCTGTATATTGATTGTATCTAACTTGAATGTTTACCTTTTATGTAATTATTGTTTGTATAAAGGTACAGTAAAGAATGAATAAATACATAAAAATAAATTATATATATAATGAGTTACAATCCATTGGATTGGTCTGCGACGAGTTTGGATTTTCTTCTCCATTCCTCGCTATTCTCAGCCAGTCTCTTCGGCTCTACATATGAGCCACAGTTCATGTCCCTCTTCAGCTGGTCCATATACGCGTCTCTTGGTCGGACTCTACCATTTGTGCCTTCGGACCTACCCTCCGCGATAGCGATGAGCAGTCCTGGGTGCCTGATGTTGTGGCCAATCCAGTTAGCTCGTTGTTGGCTGATTCTCTTAAATGGTTGCCTTTTTTCGCCTACCCTGGTTAGCACTTCTACGTTTTCAAAGTGTTCCGACCAATGAATCTTCAGCATGCGTCTGTAGCACCACATTTCAAAGGCCGTCAGCCGTCCGATCATGCTCCATACAAAGGCTATAGTAAGGTTCTTCCTAACGCTTAAATCAATATTTGGGGATTCCAATATTTTAGATTTTTTGTTAAAGGCAATTCTTGCCTGGTTTATGTAAAGCAATCCAAATGGTTTATATTTTACTATTTTTAATAACATAATACCCTGATTTTCAATGAGTCAAATGACAACAATTTTAATTTTTCAAATTGATTTTTATATATTCTGAAAATATTGATAAGAACGCTTTGAGTAAATTATTGTTAGGCATTATTACAAAAAAAGTATGTCGCTTATCTACGTGGTATTCAGACAGTGATTTATAAAAGAAAATAGGTTGTTAGTACAAAAAAAACATTGAAAAGGCAAAGAATTGATCTATAACACATATTTTTTCCAAGAATATATTTCAGTAAAAAAAACTTCTAGAAACTACTGCAAATAAAAATACTGCGAAGAAAACCCTTACACTGTAATGTTTTTGTTGAAAATAGGTGTCCCAGGGCGGCACAAGGGGTGTATCCGTGGTGTAGTTTGATAGGGGGGTGTGGAGGCAATGTTATTATATACGTATCTACTCACTTGTCTTAGTTAGGGAGGCAATATGGCAGGGGGGAGGTATCCCACACTCGGTGGCAGTTTTATTGCTAAGCAACTTGTTGTTACTTTGTTATTCAAACTGTAACAGATAAATACAGTATGTTGCTTTAGTTATTTCAGTGTAAGACATAAACAAAGAAATTATATACATAAATAAGTTAATTATTTAGTTTGATTAAATTAAATTAAAACACCGTGTCTTTCACTTAAAGTATTATATATTTTCAAAAGCTTTTCGGACTACGTCCATCCTCAGTGAAAAATTACTTATGTTATACGAAAACCTTGTAATGATAATTATATTTGAATTTGTGAATATTTAATTTCAGGAGACCCGCAGGCGGCGCCAGATGGAGGCAGCCCAGAAACGTCGTCAGGAGAACGAGAGTAGAGGAATACAGAACCTGGAGAAACTGAAACGTCAACAACAGAAACAGCAGGAGATGGAGCGAAGACACGAGGAGGCTATGAGACAGCAGGCTAACACGCAACCAACCCTTAAGGTAGACACACACACACAAACTATCTTTCTATTACCCTGGTTTAAATGATGGTTAATTCATTTAAAAAATCAATTTGACTTTTTAAGTCGTTTTAAAGTAATCAATACAATTATTTTAGCATTCATTTGTTTATTTATTTCTTTTTGTTTCAGTGGCAAACAAATGCTTGAAGAGATAGTGACTTCTTATTATCTGTCCCCAATAATTATTATTATTATTACGCACGATAAGATACGTCGTCGAGCGTCGTCGTCGTGAGCACTGAACCTTCTTTGATACTCGAACAACATTAGAAACACATCGCCAACTCGGTGTTCGCACATTCAGACGGATGTGTTGTTTATGGTGTTGTTGATGTCCTCGTACCCTACTTTCTACTTTATATAGGGTAGTGTCCCAACCCCCCCCCCTGAGACCCAACTCTAAACCCCAACTACAATTAGTTTCATATTATATTAACCTGTAATTATATCTGTATTGAATGTTTGAATTATATACTCGGTGTGTGATATTTATATGTTTAATACTGTAAAACAAAAATATCTTTAGTTTAAAATAGTTTGTAAGATGATTTTTGTCATATCTGTTTTCATTTTGTCACGATTTACTTATTTTGTAATGAATTTCAAATGATTTTTTGATTATTTGAAATCTATAAAGGTTCGATTGGTAGATAGATAGATAGATAGAAGAAGTGCGTATAGGTAGATTTTGTACGTTTGAACCACTGCGACGACGGTAGGTTTTTTAGTTTTATTTTTGTATCGTCGTTTAATTGCGATTGCCAGATAAGAAGACTGGAATGTACCTAATTGTAGAATATTTTTCAAATTAAAAAAAAAGAACAGATTCAAAATATTAACATTCTTTTTTTGAAAGGTGAATTTAAATTTTGAATGGTACTGAGGAATATTCAGGCTGTTAGTTTTATACGAATATAAATTAAATCACTCCCTGTGTATCTTTGTCTATGGATTTATTTATTTGTTAGTTTTAATGGTATTATAATATGTGTAAGATGCATAGAAAGTATTAAAATATTGTATTCTTTTTAATGGAATAATAAATGTTGTCCCGAGACTTAAATATTGTACATTGATTATTTTATATGTATGAAATAATTATAAATATGTGTGTTTCATAAATAAATGTGATATGTATTAAGTAGTTTTACGCTCAATAACTATTGTTTATTATTTTAAGACAAAAGATATTTATTGTTTGTGGTATTTTTTTGATATATTGTCTATTCTACCGTACTACTACTACTATTATTATTATCTATGGAACAAAGTTCAGGAACTGTCAAATATTTGTGATAAATATTTTTACTATAATTGTCTATGCCATCTCAATTTACAACCATAACTTTTTCGATATAACAGTTTATAAAATTTATACAAAACCAAAAATACTAAATACATAACAATATTTTGTTACGAATATTTATTGAGGCAAATATATTGAATTGTTATTTTTTGTAAAGGAATTTGAATTATATTTTTTGAATATTTGAAATCTTTCTGTCATCTTTCTGTCAAACATCTTTACTTGTTTTTGTCTATGTTATTTTTTAATTCCATTTTCAAAATTATTGATTGTTTTTGACATCAAATCATGTGATGGTTACGATGGGCAAAATCATATACATCATTCTCGTCCTGTTTTATTATTGTTACATTCTATCAAGACATCGCTTGTGCGTACATCGGCACAAAGCTTGGTCGGAAGTTCACGATTTTTCCGATTACGACTTCTTTTTCAAAGGAAAAGCAGTCATATACTAAACCTAAAGCAACAACGAACCTACTAAAGATACAACATATATTTTTTTGCCATAACAAATATATCTCTTGCACAATACACTTTTGCATAAAAATAGATTGTTTTAAAATATTTTCTAGTCATTTGTACACAGTTAAACTTTTTATTTTCAATTAATATTTACAATTAGCAAAGTTGCAATCATTTGTAATATTTTTGTAAAGTTGAAATCTATTTATTATAATTGTTTATTAATTTATTCAAATTGTACATAGGTTACAATGTTACACAAGTTAAAATGAGTAAATAATTCAGAGGGTGAATTTATCGCCATTTAAAATCTTAAATTTAAGTTTTTTTTATATATTTTTAAATCATTACCAAAGAAAAGACAAATTATTTTTTTAACTAATGATATACTTCTGATGAAACATACAAATATAAAGAATATTAATAAAAAAACTTAAAAATGCATTACCCTATTTAAAAATGTACATATTATAATTTCATAATTTGTTATATCATTTATTTCTATAAAAAGATATCTTTATCCACATATTTATTTGCAATTTTTACAAAATTTCATATAAAAATGCAAAATAAATTATGTGTTAAAGATTTTTAATATTTAATTTTAATCGCAAGTTATAGCTCATTTCAAATTCAATCGCTTTTGACAAAATCTAGAACATTATTACAGTTAATCGTGCACGGCCTAAAAATTATAATAAATTTATTATTTTATGTCTAATAACTAAGCTCTTTATAAACAGTTAATTAACTTGTGTTTAAATTTTAATTAACTTAATTAATTACAATTTTATTTATTTACATTAAAGAGTATTTTCAAAGAACTATGCACATGTACTGAAATTTTGAAAAAAGCGCCAAAAGACATTTTTTTAGTTCACGATTTTTTCGAACTATTAACCTTTTTTTAACTTTATTAACTGTTAATTAACACGTAATGAAGTTGACATTTTCGTCAACATATTTGCTATAGACCATTAAAGGATGACGTCACAGAAAAATCATTGACGGCCATCAGGCATCCCAACACAACAGACGATTACGGTGTAATATTAGGTGGAACGCCTAAAGAATACCTAATAATCAAAAAAAACTGTCAGTGTCGATTTTGTTATTATTTTGTTGTCTGACTTTCTTTTTTTTCTCTTATGGCATAACATCCTACAAAGATGATTTGCGCAATCTGACTGTTTGCCCCCCAAGCAAAAGCAAATCCATAGACAAGACCACGTGACCTTTAATGGTCTATTAACTTTGTTTAATTTTTTGTTCTCCTTACCCAGCATTGTTTATTGATTGTGAAATCTGTTATGATGTTTATAACTCTATTGTTTTTACATTCGATTTATATATTCTTCATGATCATTTTTTTTTTTTTTTTTTTTTTTTTTTTCTCCATCCAAAGACCTTGCCCACCTCGACTTCTAGATGTAGTCCATTGTGGGATTTAGTCCTTAGATGTCTTCCCACAGACCTAAAACCTGAAAGAAATTCAAAATTTTGTGTGGGTTAGTTCCTTTGATCTGTTCTTGATCAGGAAAGTGTGAGCCAATTATTTTGGCTCTTGTTTGCATAATAGGTTCACATTCTGTGAGTAGATGCAAAGGAGTTTCATGTTCGTTCATGCAGAATCTGCACAGATACATGTCTGTTAGTTTCATTATACATAAGTGTTTATTGAGTCTACAGTGTCCCGTTAGTACTCTGGTGAGAATTCTTAGGTTCTCTTTATTAAGTTCGAGAAAGTCTCTACTTTTCTTTGATGAGAAACCTTTAATCAGGGTTTTCGCATGTTTCTGTCCTGGTATTGTTGACCAGTTATTAATAGCTTTTTCTTGCATTCTCCCATAGAGTGCCGTTTTTAAAGTGCTATTTGTAATGGGGCAGTGAGGCTCTGGTCCATAGGTCAGCATGTCAGCCCCCTTGTTGGCCATTTTATCCGCCTCTTCATTACCCTCATAGTTAGAGTGTCCTGGCACCCATCTTAGTACAATTTTATTGTTATTTTCTATTGATAATTTGTTCAATGCATTGATACAGTTTTGAACTGTAACAGAGTTTACTTTACAGGAGTCTAGTGCTTTAAGTGCAGCTTGACTGTCTGAGTAAATGTATATTTTTTTATTTCTGTATTTCCTATTTATATTTTCATAGGCGCATATTGTTATCGCAGTTATTTCTGCTTGAAAGATAGTTGCATTTTGGCCCAGGTGTTTGCATATTTTTGCTTTTGGTGATATACCATATACACCTGAGCCCGTGCCGTTTATCTTTTTAGATCCATCTGTGTACCAAATCAAGGCACCATTTGGTTCCTGATACCAATTTTCTTTGATATCTGATCTGGATTGGATTTCTACTTTGTATGGTTTGGCAAAGTGGTAGATATTTTTCATTTTATCTTTTGGTAAACTAATTATATCATCTTTTTCTATTTCTATATTTAGTTTTGATTCAGAGAGCATGCTTATTTTATGTGCTTCTCCAATTGTCAATCTTATTATTCCCTCTTTTACCACCTTTTCTAAGTAAAGGTGTAGCGGCGGTAGATTGAGCATTGCTTCTAATGAAGCTGTAGGAGTTGTATGTAGTGCTCCTGTTACTAATAAACAGGCCATTCTTTGTAGTCTGTTTAGCTTTTCAATACATCCCTTTTGTTCTAGTTTGTTATTCCAAACTATTGATGCATATGATACAATTGGTCTTACTACCGCAGTATATAACCAGAGCATTAGTTTGGGTTTTATTCCCCAATTATTTCCTACCAATCTTCGGCAGGTCCATAAGGCCTTCGTAGCTTTTTGTGTTACTTTATTAACATGTTCAGTCCAAGTGAGTTTATTATCTAGTGTGATACCTAGATATTTTGTCTCTTTGGAAAAGTTTATAGTATTTCCAAAAAAGATTGGTTTGGTAAGCTTTTCTAGCTTTTTTTTCCTTGTAAATGGGATTAGAGTTGTTTTACTAGTATTAACTGTTAACCCATTCGTAATGCACCAGTGTTCTACCATCTTTAGCGCATTCTGCATTAATTCAGAGATAATGTCATATTCTTTACCTCTGATTATTATAACTATGTCATCAGCATAGCTTTGTGCATTATAACCATTGTCATTGAGCTTGCATATTAAACTGTCTGCAACTAGTGTCCACAGTAGAGGTGAAAGAACACCTCCCTGCGGGCATCCTTTGACAGTTTTAGCCTTTAATGTTTCATTTTGTAGGCTTATTTTAATGTATCTGTTTGACAACATGTCATTGATCCATTTTATTACGGTGGGTTCTACCTGTTTTTGCTTTAGTCCATTTATTAAGACTTCTGTTGGGACCCCATCAAAGGCCCCTTCTATGTCTAGGAAGGCACATAAAGCAATTTCACCGTTTGATAGTGATTTCTGTATGTTATCCACTATTTCTATGAGGGCAGTCTCTGTTGATTTGCCTTCTTGATACGCATGTTGTTTTATGTGTACAGGGTATTTTTGTAGGGTGTTGTCTACAAGATATCTATGGATTACTTTCTCCATTGTTTTAAGCATGAACGAGGATAGACTTATTGGTCTGTATGCTTTCGGTGTATCATAACATTCCTTGTTGGATTTTGGAATGTATGTTACTTTGACAGTTTTCCAGCTTTGTGGTATATAACCCCATGCTAGGCTTGCTCTGAATATTTTAAGTAGTGTTGGAGTTATTGTTTCAATTCCATACTGCAATAGAGCAGGAAATATTTCATCTTCTCCACTACTTTTGTAAGGTTCAAATGAGTTGATTGCCCATTTGACTTCGTTGGGTCTGAAGATTTTCGATGCAATTCTCCAATCTTCTATACCCGGTTTACTGATTTCAGAATATGTTTTTTCAATTTCCTCTACTATCTCGCACCCTGGAAAGTGAGTTTTCGCGAGCAGGATAAGAGTCTCTTTTTCTGTTTCAGTATAACAATCATCTTGATTCTTTAAGAACCCTATTTCTGGCTCTTTTTGTTTTGCTAGGATTTTATTGATTCTAGCTGTTTCTGTAGTGGTTTTTAATGTACCACAGAATGTTCTCCAGGAATTTGTTTTTGCTTTCCTGATTGCCTTATGGTATTCAGTCAGGGACATTCTATATTCATCCCAGGTACCATGTGCTTTAGCTTTATTGAAAAGCTTTCTAGTTTTAGTCCTTATTGTGGAAAGATGGTTGTTCCACCAAGGGACATCTTTATTCTCTGTTTTGGTTTTAACAGGACAATTTCTTTCAAAAGATTTTTTTAGATTCTCTGTGAGAAAATCATTATTAAGATCAATGCTTTTTGGGTCTCTGATTGCTCCGGTTGGGGTTAACTCCTCCCGAAGGTCCTGATTATAGTTACTCCAATTTGTTGATCTTTTATTCCTGTATTTTACAGTTGTTTTTTCCATATTTTTTATGCAATATGTTATTTGTCTGTGATCGGAGGCTGATTCCTCCGACAGTACATGCCAATTTGTTATTTCTTTACTGATGTTGTCAGTACATAACGTTAAGTCTAGTACTTCAGATCTAGCTCTGGTAATGAATGTGGGTTTATTCCCTTTATTCAATATGTTTAGATTATGTGTTACTATAAAATCTAATAAATTCTCACCTCTTTGGTTACAGTCAGTGCTTCCCCAAATTGTATGGTGAGCATTTGCATCACAACTTATAATTAGTGGTGCTTTATTCCTTTTTGCAAATCCTATGAGTTCCTCAAGGATTGTAAATGGTAATATCTCATCTCCAGCAAAGTAAGCTGAGCAAATGATGAGTTTTTTATTATGTATTTCATTATAAATTATTGCTGCAACAAGATCTCTTGTGCAGAATTCAGGAATATTTGTAAACTTTATATTCTTATTTATTACAATACAGGCTCTGGGTCTACAGTTGCTATTGCAGGCTATTACGTTTCCTGCATAGCTTAAACCACATATCCTATTGTCGATTGTCCAGGGTTCCTGCAACAATAAAGCTATTAAATTTTCATTTAGTAGTTTTTTACCAGCCAGGGCTGAAGCTGCCCTGGCACAATGTAAATTAAGTTGAAGAAACTTACCCGTGTTCTTCGACCTTACTGGATTATTATCCATTCTCGAGCAGCCTACTGTTTTTTCTGCTCCTTGGTGGTCTTCTTGGCTTTGACCACCATCCAGTCTGCAACACTTCTGGGCCTTGTTGCCAAACTTTTGCTTGAAGGAGAGCACTCTTGAGACTCACCTCCTTCAGCTGTTGCCATTTGAGTGGCTCCGCTAGCGAGTTCCACGGCCCCCGCCACAAGCGGTCCACCCTCCCCTGAGACCCCCATCCGTTTAGCCACAGGTGCCTGTCCCGAAGGTTGAGCAGCAGGGGCCTGTCTTTTGGGGACCTCAGAGATGGGATGCCTGGCCTCCGAGCGTTCTGCATTCTGCACCAGTCCTTTAAGTCCAGTAGCAGCCGCATCACGCTCGGAGACATTCGGTTCACGACCGCCAGTGATAGGGGCAGTTTCCCTCGCAACGGAGCCAGATGGTTTTGGCATTTCCTCCGCTTCGGGAGTCTTGTTGGCACTCTTTGTCGTTCTTATCTTGAACGACATTCTGCCCATTCCCATAAAGGGCTTGTTATTACAAGCAGCTAGTGCCTTTACGGCTTCCTCATCTACTGAGAAAGCCATCATTTGGCAGTCCGCTGCGTTCTTAACATTAAGGACTCTCCAGCCCTTTGTGTCCAGGCCTTTATTCATGACCTGGAGATATCTCAGCACATGAATAGGGTTCCACCTAATCAGGCCTGGGATCTTGCCAATTGCCACACTCATTCTTGGCAATTCATGACCTGGGATAACCCTTAGGTCAGCTCCCTCCCACACTTTCAGAGCTGGCACTAAGGATTTAACCCAGTCTAGGGTCTCCTTGTTATGGCAAGTCATCGCAATGAGCCCTTTCTTGATTTCAGTCGATTCGAAGATTGGGACGAAACCCTCTCCCGAAAAGACTACTTTGTGCATGGCCTTGATGACTGCACTTTCCACGACGACGAGCTGCTTTTCAGTCAGCGGCTCCCTCTCTGGATTTCCGCAGATGCCGATCCTGAGACCTGCTGCGGCGTCGCGGTAGGACTTGACTTCTGCCCTGCCCCGTTTTGCTAGTCCACTGTCAGGACTCTCATCCTGTCTGGGCCGCTTTGTTGCGGATTGGTCTTTTGTGAAGCGTATTGCTTCGCTTAGTGCCAACCCCTGTCGCTTCAATTTTTTGATGCGTTTTTTTGTGGCCCCGCTGTAGATGTGTTGGCCCTTTAGCCCAGAGGGCTCCCTCGCTCCCAACGCAAGACTGCTTACGCATTCCGCGAGGGGAGTCTGGGAGTCTGATCTCCGGTCCTGTGGTCCTGTTTCATCTACGGCTGAGACCACAAATGATTGATGAAGAGGCGTAAGAGTATCCTCTCCATCACTTTCTGCAGGGGAATTCTCTTCCCGATACAGACTTTCAAGATCCAGGTCCACTGAGTGAACCTCGGATCCTGACTTGACTTCCTCCTCCATGTCCTCATCTGAAAATTCAAAAATTTTGTCATTTGGATCCATATTGTTCCCACGAGTATTTAGGAAATAAAGGTCACCACCCGCAGAGCCTTTTACGGGTGGAAGGCTAATTACAAGAGGGTGTCGCCTGGTGCCCCCAGGAGATCGTTTGTGGCACTGGATTATTAGACTGCTCCCAGTGTCATTCAGTCCTTGGCACGATGCTTCACACCTTAACTTAGAGCAGTGGAGGTTGGGTAGGTGTTTGGTTGTTGATGGGATTAATTAAGGATTAGGGTACGGGAATAGGTAGTTACTGTCTGGATGGGAGATATGAGTAGGCAGTAACTGGCTAGGGTACCTCGGGTTTGCTAAACCCGTGACTCTTTGGTTGGTAGAGCCCCCTGAGGGATGTTGGTCCACGGCTTTGAAAAGCTGCCATGACAGGGAACGGATCCTGAGTCATGGTTTTCCCCTATCCGCCACCTGGGGACGCGCCTGGTTGGGGTCATCTCCCCTTTCCCGCTTAAGTGATATCTCACCTAAGCAGGCACAGGATGATCATGCACATGGAACTAATTGTACTGGTGTATGTTCGCGTTCACCATCCCCATTTGTTGGATTAATCGCTTACTGTATATATTAATTCATATAATGAATGACAGAGAGACAAATTTTCCTAGCTTCGTCATGTTTTACCAAGAATTTCCAATGATAATTAGAAAAAAAGTACACTGTTCTCATATCCCCAAGGTTTTTTAATGGCCACATTAAGCAATTCATCAACAGATGATTCATTTCCCGAATTGCCAGCAGATCCGTAGCAATTCCTCTAATTTTCGTAAAATGGTCACGATTGTACGCGATTCACCCTCAATTCATTTCATCAAATGATTCATATTTGGTGAAATGTTGCCGTTAAATCATTTAATAATCCCTAATATCATCCCTCTTCTGACTAACTGTCGTATCTGACATTTTTAGCGAAATCGAGTTATGATCACCAATGTGTACTTATATGTGCCCTGCATGTTCTCACTGAAGATCACAACTGTAACTGGTACCGTTATCCTGGAATAGCTTTCTGCTTTTTTGTCGTATTTACGAATTACTCTAAATAAAATGTGTTTTATCTACTAATTCCTCAATATTTCATCACAAAAATGTTTCTGAGATATATAAGAATAGGTACAAATAAAATAATGTAATATATTTACACTGTATCATATAACTAGGAGAGACGAAAATATGCATGACAAAACACAAAAAAACGCTCTCCTGAACAATTTACATTTACAACACTACTACGATACGACTGTTAGTCAGAAGAGGGACAATATGATCCTATTATGATTCATATAAAGTGGCCTTTTTAGCCCCCCTGGACGTTTTTCGCAATACATTGCGCATATGCGCTTGCACGTTTTGACTCTTTTTTACAGTTTGTTTTACTGTTGTAATGTATATTTTTGATATTTCCTAATACCTGATTAAAATGTACCGAATAAAATGTCATTTCTACAATACATAGGTTATCCAAAAGTACCCGGTATGAAATTACATAAAGATAATCATTGTTGTATTTATTATTTTTATCTTTAACTGTATACCATTACAAGATATTATAGAAGTGCTCAGATAGATCGTGGAGGTGCAAAAAATTACTACTACCATTCCATCACGGAATATCCCACAAATGGGATTGCGAGCAGACTAGCTGCATATAGTAAACACGCAAGCAGTCCTCTTCGTGTCAACGAAAAATTAAGACATTCAGGATGGGTGGCAAACTTCATCACTGCTTAATTTAAGTTGTAAAATGTCTTAATTATTCAAAAAAAATAATAAATTCTTAATTATGATCCTTATTGCGATATGTGCTTTGTCCAATTAAGCTACCAGAAGACATGGAATCAATTTTATAGAGGAATAAATAATACTGGTCCTGGCTGGGACATGTTTTGAGGATGGCTAATGATAGTTGGCCAAAAAGAGCACTGTTCTTCTGTCCGCAGGGGTTCTGTCGGCCCGGGCATCCCTCTTTCACAATACACCGTTCCTATGACAACGATATCAGAGCGCAAGGAATGTCGTGGAAAGAGGTGACGCAATTGACACAGAGACGCTCTGAATGGAGGAGGCTGGAGCGTTGAGGGCGATGATGATGATGAAATAATACGGGATGAATGTGGAGGAAGCGAAAGAAGTTTGTAAGGATAGATCTATATGGTGTTCCGTTCTCTCTGGCTACCCCTCCTGGGACACGACGTGAGGGTATAGATAGATAAATAATTATATAAGTATAATCTGAACCCTGTTCCGTTTTTGCGATAAGGGCTCCTTACTCAGAGCCCCTGAGCTTATGTGGGGACTGGGAAAACCTCGGAGATTGTCAAACATTTCAAATTTTTATACATTTTAAAAATTTGGTGAACGAGAAGGTAGAAATTTTGAGCATTAGCCAAATTATTAATTAGGTTGAGAATTAACGTCACCTTCCGGGACCCCGTACCATCACTGTGCCCAGGTGCCCCAGCATGTTCAAAGACGGCATTGTCTGCATCCCTCCCCCAGCTCATATCTGCATGCTCCATGATATCTTATAACAGTGTACAGTGAAAGATAATAATTCAATTTATATTTTTATACTGGATACTAATGGATTGTAGAAAGTTGCATATTTTTGGATCAATACTATTACTAGATATCTCAAAATCAATAGTTTTGAGGTAATACATAGATAAATCATGACATTATACTCAGAAGAATAGTAATTAATATTATATATATTATTGAAACACTTTGATTACATTACAAGGAAGCCTCTTAGTTCATAATTATTACTAAAAATTACTCAAATATTAAAGGCGAACATCGGGAACATATAACACAAAACCACCAAAATTCTACCTGTGTAGTTCTAGTATTGAGCCCATGATATGGTAAATAATATTGTGTTCTTAAATTTGATGTATAAATTGCTGTGAATATTTATAAACTGTACACTAATCATCTTATTAATAGACGTGGATCAAATTAGGAAAACGATCAACCACCGATCAAAACAAAAATGACAAAATATTTATTTCAGATTGATCGGTGATCAGAATAAAATTATGATAATATTTATATCTGATCTATCAGTGATCAACATAAAATTGACAAAATATTCATATTTGATATATCAATGACCAAATGAAAATTGTCAGGATATTTATATCAAGACAAAATTGTTTGTATGTTTATATGCAGTTGATCGGTACTGAGAATAAAATTTTCAGAACATTTTTATCTGACCCATTGGTGATCAGAACAAAATTATTAGAATATTTTCATCTGATCGGTTGATTGTTTACATAATTCGATCTACACATATAAATAAGATTCTAAATGTCTGTATCTTTGTAGTATTTTATACCCTTGGTACGAATCAAGTTATTGATTTCAAACATTCCAAATTCAAATTTTGGATATCACTTGGAATGGAACCAGTACAATACAAATGAATTTAAAATTAAGATTATTGAGAATATAAATGTATGTATCTATCCAATGTGCGATCCAAAAAAATCATTGTAAAACATTATTTTTGTCTTTCTAACCTTTTAAAATTAATAAGAAACTTATATGAGGGCTTCAAATGCAAAGACACATTGATACTAAAACACTGAAACTGAAAAAACAGCACATTTTTACTTATTGTCTAATTTTTTTTTTACTTTTAACTCTCCTCTCAGACTGTGGCGGTCCTAGATTTAGCGGGACCCCGGGCAAAGGAACCTTTCATAATTTGGCATAATGAGCTTTTTAAATTTCTAGCTTGCCGTTGCCAAATTTTAGTTTACTATTGCAGAGAAAATTTACAATCTCTTCATTTCTATAGAGGAATTTTGAAAAAATGATTAATCAAAAAAAAATTCAGCCTTAAAACTTTGATGCCTTTAGCCTATTACACAGGACCCCAAGTAATTGTTCAGTTTGCCCACTGAAGATATAAAATGTGTATAGTAAAAAAAACAAAATTTGGATTTATAGTGTTTTTTCAGACAGCGTTTGACGTTTTTGAGCTATTTGTGCCAAGGGTAATTTATTGTGCTAAGTGTGTTATTATCTATGTACTGATTTGTTTAATAAACATGTTGTGTCTTGGGGTCAAATGTGAAGGATTGTAAACAAATATTATGCTATAAATATTGTATTGAACTTCCTTACGAATATATTAACCTATTGGCTGAGAGTGTGGAGTTCAAATTGAGTATTATGGTCCACAAGGCAGCGGCATGTGGCACGATACCCATATGCCTTCTGAGATCTGTTCCATTGACAAAACTCGGAAGCGACCACTGTGCTCAGCTTCCACTACTGTCAATAAATCCAATAAGTCAAATATTTCCAAATTGGCAGAAAGAGCTTCAGAATCGTAGCACCAACTGCCTGGAACATATTGGCTGTGGATCTGAGACAGAATCAATCTACCACCACATTCGGGAGCAAGTTGAAAATGATACTGTTCAGGAGAAGCCACGGTGCCCTGAGATGGTCACAAATCAATAAACAGTGTTCTTACAAAATCCTTTTTTTTATATTAATGTTTTGCTAGCACCAAATTTCACAAATGTTAGAATTGACATAATTGTATTGATGAAACACACGTTTTTTACATTATGGTGTAATAATATTGTAATCGGTAGGATTAGATTTTGTCCTAATAAGAAAAAAGACTCAACCTTCACGACCAAGCATATTGATTTGAGAATGTCTAAGGTGAATTTAAAAAAAAACTTCAGAACATCATTAATCAAACCGATATTTTGATCGGTTAGTAAGTGTATACAACCGATCAAGGTTTGTAAAGCCCCCAGATTTTTATGTTTATTAAACAGATGAGTATAATTATACCTGTAGATATATTTTGTATGTATTAGTTGTATTTATACTGTAAAATACATCGCTGTGAGCAATCTATGGGTAATCAGGGATGATAAAATGAGTGTTGTACCTTTTCTATCGTAATATTTTCTATGACCATTATACGAAATTAATTATTATTATATACATATAAGCTTATTTGGACACTTCTTCCAGAGTGATTTGTGCTCTTAATCAAAAAAAAAATATGGCGATTCGCAAGTGTTCTCACAAAATAACGAAATGAAATACATATAGTAAATTATTGAAACATTTTTTTAACAGCTACCTACGTTTATTTGTTAAACAAACTTCAACCGATCATAAGTGTAAAATGTATTGAATAAAGTCCTACTAACCACATTGTTTACTTCTGGGATCTACATACACCACATGTGACTTCTTTGGGTTATTTTGCTAAATTGGTTTTATAATTAATTATTAAGGTTACATGTGTAAATTTATATATTCTGGATTACAATTACAATTTCGATTAACCATTGAGATTAATTAAGATATCTTTTAAAAGCATGAATGTTATTTTGCTTGGACATTGTCACTCTGCAAGTTGTATCTCGTTTGTTGTAACATTTGTATTCACATGTTGTTATTATATGTTATGAACTACATGTATCAATGTGTATTACGATTACGTAGTGCTATGTTTTAACATTTCACAATCTCCTGGATATGTAAATATTTAACGTGTGACAAATTTAATATATTAATGAACTCACAACACCTGAAAACAATTTAAATAAGCATTTGATTATGATATTAATTCTTATGAAATTATCAGTCAATCGTATTGTGTACAGGAGATTTTGGAGTGTTTATGTGTTTGTAATAAGTTTTTGTGTCATAATATCGTGTGTTATGTCCATTTCTATAAACGGAAGGAGAATTTAAGAATTTATTTGTAAAATTCTAAGTACATAATGCATAAGATTTTTGATCTAAAAGAGTAATTTTATAGATATTTTTTGCTACCAAAGTGTTATTCACAAGAAATTATGTACCACTATTTACTCTCTTTATAAAGTTTTAGAAATTACAAAAACACGATTAATCATTTATATATAATGCAAATGTCTTAATGTAACAATGAAATGTAATATATTTTATGTTAATCTACATTCCTCCATAAAGATTTAAAGAATGGACACACCACCAAAACTCTCTTTAAATTGGTTCAGAAATATATATTGCATTCGCCATACTTATATAATTTTGATCGGTTGTAAATTGTTCTGATTGACCTACATTCTAAAAACTACTGAGAGTTTTCTTTATTATTACTCGTGACAAGGCATATTTATAAAATTTGATCCTTTAATTTGTTACTATAATTGATTATTCGATCACTAACCAATTGTCGTGCGTATCAAATATATTTTACTGATTGCATTTAATCACGGGATATCTCACAAGTTGAGCAGCCAGCAGATCAGATACACATAGATAAACAGTTTGCCCTTTCCTTTATATTCCAATAAGCAATAAGGCATTCGGAGCAGGTGATTATATTTTTATTTAATTGATGATTATAATATTCCGATCGGCTATAATTATATAATACTGATCGGTTGTATATAATTTCGACCATTTTAAGAGAAAATTGGTGATGTCTATAATTTGTTAAATTATTTTGTTTTTTTTATATTTTACTACATTGTTATTATATTAAATGTTTACCCTCGCATACATATTATTAAACATTATATAAATGTAACTTATAAATAAATACATAAATGTTTTGGTGTATTATTGTATATTTATTATATTAAATGTATACCTGTTTACTTTTTTGTCAACCAACTTTGTAACTAACGTACACTAGACGTATATTGATGTGTAAGGATATACAATGTTGATCCTATATATTCTTATTATAAATGTTTACAAATAAATAATATTATATATACCACCTGGATGTATGAAAATTGACGTTTCATTTCCTCAACCGATCAACTTCATAAATTTGTTACCTGAGAACCATTAGGACTTTGTGCATTTTTGACAAAAATGGCAAATTTTCAAAAAAAGCAGAAATAACACAACAGTCGTGAGTCTTAAGTACAGAAATGTTTAGGGTCATAAGAATTATAGTGGGCATCACTATGGTGTATACTATACACAGCTTATTACTAGTAAAATGTTGAGATTTTTTCCATTAAAAAATTTAATTTAAAAATGGCATTAAAGTACTTAAGACTATTTGGCTCTCAGGTACAGAATTAGTTCTCTATTTAATTTTTGCCAGCCACATGGTGCAACAGCTATCGTAGTTGATTTACATCATCAAGATCCTGGGTTCGATTCCCAGCTGAGTCAGGAAGTTTTCATTGACTTTGAAAAATTACGTTAAATTAAGGTTAGAAAATAAAAGATTATTAATAAAATTAAAACACTGTTTTATTCCACTACGAGAATTGTTTATTTGTTATAGCGTTTTCAACTGCAATGATGATGGCTGTATTGTAGTTGAAAATGTTATATCGAATAAACAATCCTCATAGTGGAATAAAACAGTCTTTTAATTTTATTAATAATCTTTTACAATACTTTTCCACAAAGTTACGCTAGAAAATATAGAATATTTTAAAAAATTACTAAATTTGTGACTCTGATTTTATGATCCTCAGCAGCAAGGGACCAAATTGAAAAGAGAATTAACCATATTGCATATTTCAGTGTATAACAAATTTCGCTTGATAACTAATTGTTTTAGTATAAATACGTACTGCATTGAATATCTACAGTTTCGTAATAACAATAAATATTTTTACATAAATGATTGATTATCAACTGAAATACTCAATATAACTACTGATCGATTAATAAGCGATCAGAAAAAGTTCTGAATAAACTCCTATAATATTGGAGAAGTATGTAGACTTATTTCTCATAATGAATTTATAAATTCAAATATCATAGAACATTTTCTCTTTTAAATGAGTTTCATTATTTAAATAAATTAAAGAGAGTTTACTTTATAAACATTACATCAATTGTTATTTTATGTATGATAAAAAAACAACATTTTATCTATGACAATGACAGTATAAATTTTCTTTTCACTGCATGAATTAATTATGTAATAAATGCTAATGGATATTGGGGAAAAAATGACACCTGTTTACTTGAATTGTTTTTTAGGTAAGTATGATTGTTTTACAAGTAAATATTGAATAAATATCAACACCGTAATGCAATTTTTTTCTACTTGCAAAAAAATATTATTAATACTTGAAGGCTATGCATTCCTTTAATTGTGCAAACTGATAAGGTTGGAAAAACTTATTTTGAAATCTCCGCCATATTTCCCATTACTTTGACAGATTGCTCTATCGCAGCAGCCGAGTTAGTGATGTAAATACCATGTACTTTTTCATGCTCGGTAATGTGAGCGAAATACCCGCTACTGAATAACTAGTTTACAATCGCTACATTTTTTTTTTTTTTTTTTTTAAAAAGATATATCTGGGTTTTGTTTGTTATAAACCCAAATACAACCTTATACACCTTTCACAGTAAGCTACTAAAAGCTTGTGTCGTGAAAGGGGAGTTTGCCGGCACCTGGTATCGAACCACCGACCTCATGTTCACGAGGCCGAGACTCTACCTCCAGGCTACCGACGAACATGTTCGGTATTGTTGAAAAATTGGAAACTATCATAAAATAGCAGCTTTTGGGGTCCTTGCCGAGTTAAGTTTATCAGCAAATCCGAATTAATATATCGTTCCAACGCATTCTTCTTCTTTTTTAGTGTGTTTTAGCTTTATTCTCGTTTTCAATAATTTTACTGGTTTCAATAAAGTATTATGATATGCACACGCTCACACTGTATCCCAAGTAGGGAAGGCAGAGAGGGTGGATCATTATATAGATCGATTCTTATATACTTCTTTCGCTTCTTCTACATTCATACAATGATATACACGCGCATCAATTTGTCTTTTTCAATACGCTTAATACCGATTTCAAAATAAGTAACATATTTGAGAATTACTTGCATATTTACTGCATACAATAAATCGGTTGGATGGACATTAGTTTGTAACGGCTTTAACAAACTTTTACTGAAACGGTAAACTGATTTTAATGTAGTTAATGGATTTCTAAAAGTAACGGGTATCGACTAGACTAACATCACTAATAATACGAACGCGACGGAAGTCACGGAACGAAAAAACTTGATCTTGTGATTGTGATTTGTAACAATTCCAAATTACAATAACAAAATTCCATCGGCAGAAAAGTTGATAAAATCAACATAAATCTTCGTTCTTGTGTCTTTAAACTCGGGATTTAGTTCTGCAGCCATGTTACAAGTCAACCAAGATGATAAGAAGGTTAGTAAATTGTTTACATCACGTTAAATAATCTATATAAAATACATAATAAATTATTATTTATCTCGTTTATTGTTTGTTATCAAGTTTGCACTTTGATCTTTTCGTTTATATTTGATTTTGGTTGTTGGCTGTTTTTGTTTTGATTATAATTGTTACGGGCGACCTTCAAATATCTTAGAGGGCAACATGAATCAATTCATGTTTTACTAATGTATTTACTACTCTGTTAATACAGTAAAATTATGTATAGTTTTTATAACGAATTTATTAAAGTTATTACGTGTGTATTTGCGTTTTTCTTTTAAAAAAATCTCAGATTATTTTAGGACATTTTACGTCACGACACAGCTGACATTCCCTCCATTTTGACCTTTTTTGAAAATAGAATAGAACATCGAATGCACATCAATCTGTAGAACGTTTTATTGCAATTAAATTTTCCATTATGAATTGAAGCATTCTAGAATCTTGGTTTTAAAAAAATACAAATATCTACTTATCATAATTTCATTTCCTACCCAAATGTCAGTTTAGAAATCCATCTACGCCATCACAATATCTCTCACAAGTGGGGCAGCCAGTGATCTATTGCATGTAATAAAAATACAATCATCCTCACTGTACCAACTTAACAAATATTTTCATCTATTCTTATACATTTATATGTCCCCAATAGACATTGTAATCAGACGAGACAGTAAATTAATATACTCTATAAAAGGTATCATCATTTGGACAAGTTTTAGTGTAAAAACATAATAAATATTGATGAAAAAGTATAGTTTAGCACGATTTTTTTGCAAAAAAAATTATCTCTTTTGTTGAATATGTTTCAAGATGGAAATGTTAATGCTGGTGTTGCCAGCTTAAAAAAATCCCCCTCCCCCATTTCATCCACTCTTTGGGAAGTATTTATGTTTCTGCAAGCATTAATATGATGATTTTATCTTAAGCGAAGTCAGGTAAAACTATATAAGTGAGTTAGTACAATCCATTAGATTCGTCTGCGGTGAGTTTGGATTTTCTTCTCCATTCCTCCCTATTTTCAGCTAGTCTCTTTAGTTCTACGTATGTGTAACAGTTCATATCCTTCTTCAGTTGATCCATATAGGTGTCTCTCCGCCTCTACCGTTTCTGCCTTCTGTCTTGCCTTCCGTGATGGGAATGAGCAGTCCTGGGTGCCTGATGTTGTGGCCAATCCAGTTTGCTCGTTGTTAGCTGATCTTTTTAAGGAGTTACTTACTTTCGCCTATCCTGATCAAGACTTCTTGGTTTTCGACATGTTTCAACCAATGGATCTTCAGCATGCATCTCTAGCACCACATCTAAGATGACAACCATCCGCTTTCACTCTTGCCAATGGTCCTCGTCTCGCTACCATATAGCAAAATGCTCCAGAAAAAAGTTTTAATCAGGTTCTTTTTAATATTAAAGTTGAATGTTTGAGAAGTCCAATATTTTAGATTTTTTGTTAAAAGCAATTCTTGCCTGGTTTACACTGCCTACGATTTCAGATTTGGAGCATTCATCCTGATTTATTCTGCTGCCCAAGTAAACAAATTCTCTTACCTGCTTGATACTCACTCTTTTACTATTTTTTTATTATTTTATTTATTTATTAATAAATTACAATTTACATAATTATATACCTACTTTATTGATGCTGCCCAACTAGGTAGATCCTGTACTAGAGAAAACATCTCACAAACATATCAATCATATACAAACATATACACAATTACAAAAAGCATTCATCTCCTACATAATTCGTCGGTATACAAGGGAAATGCACTAACTCCAAAAACCTCATTTTGAGATAATTGAGTTTAAAGTTTTTGGTGTTCTTCTTTTCCTTCTAGAATTCAAATGAAAAGAAATACAGACCTAATTTTTTTACTGGACAAAGATCAATCTATATACTTTAGATTTATGAAAAAAGGAGACTTTTAATTTCAATTTTTATTACCCAAAATTATGTAACATTAATAAATGAGATGGAGTTAGTTGTTTTCTCCTGTTAATGTGGAGTTGATGCATTTCTCCTGTTACAAACATTCTTGTTGTATGGACTTAGTTGCCATTCAATGGAATTAGTGCTTTTCTCCTGTTACAAACATCAGTGTTGTATAGACATAATTGTTATAGAATGGAGTTAGCTTATTTCTCATCTATGTAAAAACTTTACTTTATGGGGTAGTTTCATGTAAATGCAAAATTAAAACATTTTTTTTATTTTATACATTTTATTCATGATTAATTTTACACATTAAAGACTTATTTAAAGTTATTAAATAACCAATTATTCCGTCTGTCAGTCTGACGTTCCGTTCTGAAACAGTTTTTTTGGTAAATAAGTTCCGAGCAAAACCGCTCTCTCTGGATACGGTGTTACTCTGATTTTGAATTCAGAGATAGGTTTCGGTTGGAACTTTTTTTACAAAATAACGATTTCAGAACGGAAAGGCAGTCTAGTGTATTCCCAAGCATATTGGGCAGTGAAAATAAAACAAGAAAAAAACAAAAATAATACTAGAACTTTGCAGTAATAATAATAATAAGCAGTACTTAATCGTCATCGTATAAATAGTCGTCAGGGGCGGGATCCCTCGCAGATGACGATGTTGGGAGACTCTCATACCAGGGCCGAAGCTCCTGCGGACTGATATTCTGTCTACATAATTTCAATAAACTGTTTTTCTTGCTTAGCGTTATAGGCAATAGTCTGGTATATAATGGTGCATGTCTTTTAGTGTCGTTTGTTGGGAATGTCTCACCCTTTTTGTATTGTTGATGTCAATAGTTTTGTACTCCTCCTCAGTGTAACCATATTTTTATTGGATAACGGTGGGACGATCTTTTTCGTAACGGAGACATTTAATTCTAAGCCAATTGACTTCGTTCCCCTCATCATCCTTTTTTCTATTCCCTACAACATTGGCAACTAACTTCTTTAGATCTAAAAAATTACAGTATTGCAACTCTTGCGTCTTGTAAAGTAGTTTACCATTCACATCAGATCTCGCCACTTTAAATATTGTCTGCATTTCGTGGACGCTAAACACTTCCACGTGTTTTTTGGCTCTTTCAATTGCACTATGCATGGAATCCACCTCCATGTACGAGTGCCCTGACTCCAAAAACTTCTGCTCAATTACATTGAGGTGGGATGGTTGACCACAGTGTGCAACATTAAAGTTGCAACCTGTATATTTCTATTTTGTCCCTCACATGTGTCAGAAAACACTGTGATGGGCTTAATGTCTGCACCCAATGATTTAAAGTATAAAGACAAACACGTTCCAATTTCGGAACTCCCACGTTTACCATTTAACTCTGTCCAAAAATAACAGAAAGCATCATTGGGTGGATTTGCCTCATAGATAGTAAAATTATATAAATTAATCTTCCGCAAATAGTATATGAGGCTAACTGGGGAAGATGGGATTTGGAGAACGCTTTGTAAATCAATTGTTACTGATTTGAATATTCCTTGTTTTTCTTCCATGGACTGGACTTTTCTTTCAATGTGTGCATTGTATTCATCTTCTCTTCCGCAGAAGCTTTTTGATATTCATTACATGCCATACACTGGTCCTTTTTTGGGACAAAGAATGATAAATTGAAATTAGTCCCAAAAATTCTCCGGTATGTTATTTCACTGACAAATTTCTCATTTTCTTGTATGCAATTTTCTTTGTATAGTGCATACATTTTTGTTATTGTGAGATTTGGTTCCAAGTATAAGCGTTTTGTAGATTTTCTACTGTAATGGCTCTCCGTGACGGGCAAACTATTTATGTGTTCCATTACTTTCATTCTCATTTCATCAGCAGTTTTATTTCCTGGAGTGTTATTCCCTCTGCTATCTTTTCCTTCATATTGCCCACTGCTACCTACATTCTTAAAAGCATTAATAACAGGTTGGTTTGAAATACAGAGCGTTTTCAAAAAAAAAATTGACAGACTTGAACATTTGTGCCACTATCATCAATAAAACTATACTTTCTGGAATGGGTTCGAGAAACACTGGTTTCATTGTTTTTGGATCTTCTTCTATTCGGGGTTTCTGCCTTTATGTTCATGAGTAAGAAGTCTTTTTGCCGTTCAAATGGTAAATTCCAGTACTTGGAACATATTGCATTCCTTTCTACCTCGGAGAACATTGTTCTGCACTTATATCGACAAGTACTGCAATCAACAGTCTTCGGGATTTTTGGCAATTGCTTCTTCCCTTTGGTGCTAACATACTCCAAACTTTTTTTCATGCCGTGATGTCGGCCATAGACATTATAATTTGTGTTTGTGATTATATATTGTAAAAAAAAATGTATACTAATTCTAAAAAAAACATCATTTTGACTTAAATTTGATATCTAAGCACATTAATTTTACCAACAATAAAAAATTGTTTTGAAAATGAATATTGATTTTTTTACAATATCTACGAAGTAAATTAATGATAATTCACTAAATAACAATAAATGGTACAATCAGACTTTGGTTATTTAATTCAAATACTTTAAAAATTGCAGAACGGAATTTTAATAAATTCTCGCATTTTTTCAATTGTGAAAACGTCAGTTCAATGTTATTGCGTACAAAAATAATGTCGTTGTCAAAGTTGTTGTGAACCCCGTATTCACACTAAGTCCATCGAGCGACGAATTTTCTACAGGAGAACTGCACTAAGTAAAGTAGTGGGTTTCTCCTGTAGATAATTGTCGAATATGTGACATAGTTGAAATAAAAAACCGTAATATCTAATCTGTATACTCACTTACAAGTGTGTGTTGCATACCAAACGATAGAGAAAATGAAATACTATACAATGGTACCAATAACTCCAAACCGGCAAAAATGGAGTTAGTGCATTTCCCTTGTATACCGACGATATACACAATCACATTCATAACAAGCAAATACTGCACTGTAAACTGTCCATACATGAATTAATACACAAACAAACCATTTCTCCATATACATAAAATAAGAAGAAAAAAACAACATATGTTATTAATGGCATTGTTCGCAATTGCCTCATCTCTTCCAATGACCATACGTTTTGTAAAATTATCTATCTATCTATTCCCTCACGCCGTATCCCAAGTGGGGTAGGCAGAGAGAATGGAACGCCAATTAGATCTGTCCTTACATACTTCTTTCGCTTTCTCTACAGTCATACAATTTCTCATGCACGCACGTCGGTTTCTTTTACTCAAAACACGGCCGTCCTTGAGAATTTGATCTACATGTCATGTAGTTCTCGGACGCCCTCGCTTCCTCACACCCCTCCTTTCAGCCAAGTATATCCTCTTTGTCATTCTTTCCTCTGTCATTCGTTCCACATGACCAAACCATCTCAATTTATTTACACGTATTCTATCCACAACACTCCTCTTGCATCCACTCATTCTTTTAATATCCTCATTCCTCACTATATCACGCAACGTTTTACCAACCATCCTCCTCAGCGATCTCATCTCCACAGCATGTATTCCACTTTCGTCCTTCTTCAACCATGTCCACGTTTCACTTGCATACATAAGTGTCGGTACCAGGATGGTATTGTGCACTAGCAATTTTGCCATGTTCGACACATTGTCATTGCTGACAATGGGTTGAAGTGCACCGTTAATCCTAGCACCGGCTACTTTTCTTCTTTCGATATCCTTGTCACATCTTCCATCCCTCGCAAACAAACTTCCTAAATTTAGGAAGTTTGTAAAATTACTCTAGTAAAAAATAAAAGACCTACCTTACAATAATATACAGCTTTTACGGTGGATGACCTATTGTCTGACATATTTTCATAATGATATATTACGTTTTATCATTGTTTAATGCAGTTTTACTAAACAAACTATATTCCAACTGATAAAACAGTTAGCAGACATGTCGTAAAATAAATAATAACTCGTTATCATCTCAAGGATTGCGCTGATTTTTTTTAACTGTAAAAAGACTTCATTAGCTGACTATTTTATGTGCATACAATTGAAATATATTGAAAGCCAACTGGAGAAAATTTTAAAAAAAAAACATAGGTTGATGAATTGAACTATTTATTACCAAAATATATTTGTTTATAAAATTAGAAGTTTGTTTGCGAGGGATGGAAGATGCGACATGGATATCGAAAGAAGAAAACTGACCGGTGCCAGGATTAACGGTGCACTTCGACCCATCCTTGTTTTGACACTTATGTATTCAAGCGAAACATGGACATGGTTGAAGAGGGACAAAAGTGGAATAAATGCTGTAAATAAATTGAGATGGTTTGGTCATGAGGAACGAATGGAAGAGGAAAGAATGACAAAAAGATATACTTGTCTGGAAGGAAGGGTGTGAGGAAGTGCATGGGTCCGAGAACTACATGGCTTGACCATGTAGATCAAATTCTCAAGGATGGTCGTGTATTGAGTAAGAGAAATCAATGTGCGTGCATGAGAAATTGTTTGAATGTAGAAGAAGCGAAAGAAGTACATGTAAGGACAGATCTATATGGCATTCTGTTCTCTCTGCCTACCCTACTTGGGATACAGCATGACGGAATAGATAGATAGATAGATAAAATTGGTCATGTCTATTTATCTATCGGCTTCTAGCATTCTCACGTCATTGTACATCTTTTTACTCATCATCTTTCTTTATAAATGCTATCAGAATCTGGAACAACCTCCCCAATTATATTCGGTCATCTTCAACTATAGGCTCATTCAATTATAAAGTAAAATCCCTCATAAACAACCCACCATCTCATCAATAGTAGATAGTACTCACTTAGATACATAATATATATATATATATATATAGGTACAGTGAAACCTCCATCTATCGGTCCTCGAATAATTGTTTTCCCGTATTTGTCGTTATTTTTTACAGTTCCGAATTAGTTTCATACAAAACACGTAAAAATTTATCGCATCCATCATTTTTCTATTAATGATTTATCGCATTGGAGGGCGAGTGAGAACCAAAGAACAGTTTCTTGATTCTGTCGGCTGTAGTTTATGATAGTACGTCAGTACAATTAAAAAGACAAAAAGCAAATGACGATGAAAGATTGCATACAGTATAAAGTATGATTTTGATCTCCATGTAGTTTCCCATTTTTATTTTGTTACTATATTTTTTATTTCAACAAATTTATTTATACGTAACTTTTGAAACATGTATTATTTTTTAAAACCTATTTACTAGTATGTACTTATTAAACATTAAAATACATATTAATGTGATTTTTTGTATACTCCCGCATTCATTGTTTTTCCGCATCCATAGTTTATTTAAATAGGTCCCTTCAAAAACGATAGATAGAGGTTTCACTGTATAGGTTTATGGTTGTGAATGCTTACATTTTTTAAATATTGCTCTATATTATATTCTATTTTTCTGTTTTACATTCAAATTCAAATTCGTTTATTTCCTCGAATAAGCATATAAAATCAAATACAATTCAAATATCCATAATATGCCAATAAAACTAATTCCACTTTACTACCTCACTAGGCTAAAGCCTGTGTCGAGGCTGACAGTACAATCAATAATATATGTGCAAGAAACAAATTTAGACATCATAATAAACAGATTAGATACAACACACTAATAGACTATAGAGATCAGAAAACATTTGTGTATAGATCAGTAGCAATATTATAGACAGAAAGAAATGCCCTATGCATTTTGATTTTTCTTAACTGACTTTATGATAAAACATGCTTATCAAAGAATGTATTATGTTTACTAGAAGACATTGTCTCAAAGCAATATGTACGCCTTTTTTAGAAGTCTACTAGTCGTACTCTCCGTGCGGAATGGAAAACAGCATATCTCATTTCTGCGTAACTGAAGATGCTAAATATCTTCTCACTTGTTCCGATTAGATTTTGTACAATGTTATTTTGTGTAATAAACATGGTTCTCCAATCGAAATGTTTAATTGATGTTAAATGTCTTGTGCAGGATGTTTTACAAACACCTGCCTTCAACATGACTCTCAAAAGCAACAAAAAGAATGGAAGACGGCATATTTGCCGACGACTCCACAGAACGTGGTAATTTATAGAAGTAACCACAAGCTTTGAAATATTTTGCACAAATATGTGCTAGCATAGACATACTAGACTTGCAGTGAGGTAATTTTTTCGGAATTTTTGTGTTCCAACATCGATGACCTTCAAGCATTAGTAATGTATTGTCTTGCAACCAGTTTAAAACTGGATGCAAAATTTGATTGGGTGCATGACCAATTTTTTCTTTGAATTACCGATCTAGTATATCTTTATGTGCTAGTAGCTATAAATTAAATAGAATTAGTCGATGGCCTGATCACAGCATCACTGAGTTTTAATTGAGAGATTCAGAGTTCAAAACACTCTAGTGACCTACTTAACCACCATGACACAAAGATAATAGAATGAAAATTAGTTTAATTAAAAAAAATCGTTATGTTTTTAAGATCTTCTTGTATATTATTTGTTGTTTATCAATATATATCTTGATTAAGTATCAATTTTTTAACCACATATTGTAAGACATGTTTTTGATTAATTATTTTAAAAACCACAACAATTAGGTTATTTATTTTTAATATTATTTATTTAAATCAATAGCCCAGTTTCATAGACCAACAACTTTTTTAATTTTTTTATGTAGAGGACAGCTTGCATGTTTATTACATGTAGCTGGTCTTCTGGCTACCCCGTTTGCGGAACGTGCTGTGGTGGTAATATTTTATGGTAGTATCTATCCAAGTGGGGTAGGCAAAAAGAACGAAATGCCATATTAGTCCGTCTTTACATACTTCTTTTGCTTCCTATACATTCATGCAATCCCTCATACATTTAACACCGATAACTCTTACTCACCACGTGGCTATCCTATAAAATTTGATCTTTGAGATCAAGCCACGTAGCTCTCGGAGGTATGCGCTTTTTCACACCTCCTCTTTTAGATAAATTAATCCTTTCATCGTCTTTTAAGTGTCTTGGTTGGTAAAACTTTGCGGGATAGAATGAAGAATGAGGATATCAGGAGAATGAGCGGATGCGAGAAGAGTGTTGTGGATAGAATGCTTCTAAATAAGTTACGATGGTTTGGACATGTTGAGCGAATGCAAGATGAAAGAATGACAAAGAGGATGTATTTGTCTGAAAGAAGAGGTGTGAGGAAGTGCGGATGGCCAAGAACCACGTGGCTTGAGCACGTAGATCAAATCCTACAGGACGGCCGCGTGTTGAGTAAAAGAAATTGGCGAACATGTATGAGAAACTGGATGAATGTGGAGGAAGCGAAAGAAGTTTGTAAGGATAGATCTATATGGCGTTCCGTTCTCTCTGCCTACCCCTCCTGGGACACGGCTTAAGGGTGTAGATAGATTAAGAATATCTGTCTTTTAAAATACACATAAATATGAATAAGAAACCAATAGAGTTGTAAGAATCAAAGATCAAAAATGGATTTAATAAATTAGCATATCAAACGTATCTCTGTGCATTGTCAATATTCCATTATAATTAAATGAAAGATGTTTATTTTATTATTTATATTATATACTGATCTAGTTCACTCGGTTTCGCTCAAGAAATTAATATTAAATTGACAGTCCATGCAATTGAATCGAGCGCCACTTCCTTCTATCCTTGCATACATCTTTCGTTTCCGTCACTGTCATACAATTCCTCATGCATGCTCTCCTGTTCAATGTGCTCAACACATGACCGTCCTGTAGGATTTGATTTAAATAATCTTGCCATTTAATCCTCGAACGTCCACGTCTCTGCGCACCATTCCTCTCAGCCAAATAAATCTTCTTAGTCATTCTGTTTTCATTCATTCTTTCCACGTGACCAAACCATCTTAACTTATTTACATTCATTCTTGTAATTACACCAACTTTCATTCCACATTACTTTCGTATATCACTGTTACGCACACAATCTCTCAGACTTTTACCACAAATCCTTCCCAACGATCTCATTTCTACTGCATTAATGCCACTTTCATCCTTCTTTAAACATAATGGTTTGAAACAAAAATTGGTGAATGTACCATGGGTAAACCAGCATAAGCCGATTCGTAAGCATCGGGACACCTTTGTTCTGATTCCTACTTAAAGGAGTTTGCTCAATCTGTTGACTGTGCGGACGAGGTGTCTGTTGAAGAATATTGTTTGCAGTCATATATATTTACAAACAAGTAAAATATTTTGCGTCGATTACTCGAAGGTTTGATAAAAACAGTATTAATATTGCTTAGAACATCAAATACAATCAACGTTTTAATATCTATCATTGTTTGCGTAAAGGGACGGAATATTTGGAATAATTACATATTTTAAATATCGTGCGGCGACATTGTTTTTTAACCCAAATTTTAAACCGAAACATTTTGAATTCGTTTAATTTAATATCATCGCAGTTATTTCAGCTGTGACTGACACGTTTATCACTTGCTAGTTGTGTTTTACATCCTTTGTAAGTATAAATATTAAATTTATTTTTTATATCTGTTTTACGTCAATTGCTATCAATGTATTTTTTAATGCAACATATCGTCCCTCTTCTGACTAACAGTCGTATCAGCCAAAATGTAAATCGTTCAGGACAGCGTTTTTTGTGTTTTGTCCTGCATACTTTCGTCTCTCCTAGTTATATGATGCAGTAAAAATATATAACATTATTTTATTTGTACCTATTCTTATATATCTCAGAATCATTTTTGTGATAAAATTTTGAGGTATGAGTAGTTACGACAACACATTTTATTTTGAATAATTTGTAAATACGACAAAAAATCAGAAGGTTATTCCAGGATAACGGTAACAGTTACAGGTGTGATCTTCAGTGAGAACATGCAGGGCACATATAAATACACATTGGTGTTCACAACTCGATTTCGCCAAAAATGTCAGATACGACAGTTAGTCAGAAGAGGGACGATATATGACGCACTCTTTTTATTTTATTTTTCATGTATTCGTAAGCTTGGCATTCGTAAAATGTTACGTTTTAAGACATTTTCACTTCAGCAATGAGGTATGTTTGCCACCCATTCTGAAAGTCTTGACTTTCATCGACACGGAGTGGTCCGCTGAATATGAATGGATGGGAAATTAATAACCATCTTCATTATTATTTTTTGATATACATAATGCATGCCTTGTAATAAAAGCTGGTATATGCATAGTTGAATAATTTAATTTGCTATAGATATTTCCTACTTTGCAAATATTAATTAGTCAATGATTTATATCTAAGGGATATCCTCTGTCACTGAGTAAATTTTGGCAATGATATTATGAATAGATAATATTAAGACATCAATGAAATATTTAATATATGTGGTCAATGTCAAACAATTATACTACATCTATTGTAACCTTCAAGAAATATACATTATTTAACGTGACAGCAAAATTGCTATCCACACTTAACAGCATTATGTAACCAGATAAGTCTCCATTTGTTTTTTACATATTTTATGTATGTTTTAGCATTTTTTTCTTCATCTTTTTATTAAATAAATTACCTCAAGTTTCTGTTTATTAGATGGTATGAAAAGGATCTTGATTAGTTTGCTCATTGTTCTAATTAATTGTTATATTTATTGTTATGTTATAACTGTATGATCCATAAAGAATAAATAAAATAAAATATGATCAGTCATGGTCACACAAAAACTTAACAGTCTAATGCCGGGAAAATTCACCTATCCAGATATACAGGATATCAAAGGATTAGGCTCAAAATACCAACATCGTGTCTGGAATGTCCGTGTTTATATTTTTTAACAATATTACAAGTGTAAATTATAATAGGTTTTTTGAATTCTGATGTGTAAATTTATAAGTAAATCTAATTTTTGTAAATTATTTATTAAAGATTTCGGAATTACCCCTGTAGCTGACATGATTAAAGGTATTATATAAACAACGGACCTAAAAAAAAAGTCAATTATTTTTAATTTCTCCCGCTAGTTCTGTATATTCACATATTTTTTTTCTACAACGCTTGTTTCGAGAGGGAGTGTGTGAAAACGCGAACGTCCGACAACTACATGGCCTTATCTCTTATTTTAATTCTCTAGGACGGGCAGTGTTGAGTAAAAAAGATTGGCATGTATGTGTGAGAAATTGGATGAATGTGGAGGAAACGAAAGAAGTATGTAAGGGGAGATTATTGCGGCACTTTGTTCTCTCTATCTACCCCACATGGGATACAGCGTGAGGGCAAAGTATTTATTATCTTTGTGCGTGTATGTTTGGATGAATATTTGATGATCATATATATGTATGTATGTGTGTGTGTGTGATATAGGTACTTTGTAAATAGATAATGCAATACTGTAATATAAATAATACATACAGAGTTTGATGTATATAGTGTGCTATAGGCTAATTGTCAAAATAAAAAGGCTCATTGTGAAGAGTCTAAGCTAAAGTGAGCAGAAAGTCCGTCGCAAGCTGTTTTAGAGTCGGTAGCGTGCATACTTTTGAAAACATACCTACTATTTCTTTATTCAGAAAGATTACTAATTTTACCCATTAAAAACTAATGTTATTAATTTTGTAGTCATAAGTAGAGATGCAACAAATATTCCGCAACATTTTTACTATTCGTACCGAATACCGAATATTTAGTCTATTATTCGGTATTCTGCCGAATAGTTTAAATGTAAAACTGGAAGGAACTAATAGCTTCTAGATTGTTGCTATTTCATTGTCAGCTGCAGATGCATATTTATCTATCTCTATCTATCTATACCCTCACGCCGTGTCCCAAGTGGGGTAGGCAGAGAGAACGGAACGCCATTTAATTATTAATCCTCAAATATCTAATTAATCAATTTAATTTGATATGGAGTGAAACAACATAATATTATTGTTATTATTAATGTTGGAACACAAAAATTTCGAAAAAATGCACCGCGCTGCAAGTTTAGTACATGTGTCTATGATGTACCTACACGATGATGCGCGGTCGGGAGTACCGCACGCCCTCACCATTGTTTTGCAAAATATTTGGTTATTCGACACATGATCTTGCCTAATATTCGGTGTTCGGCAAATATACTATTCGTTGCATCTCTAGTCATAAGAATAATGTGTTACTTTTCCCCCCATTAACTGCTTCTGAAATATCGAATACCTTTGACATGGACTTGCCTTCTCTTGAAAATTAGATGATGCAGATCATTTCAGACATACAACACCTCTAAGCCAGAGAAAGAGATACCAAATTTTGGTATCTTTAAACGATTAGGTTAGGTTAGGTTAGTAATAGGACATCCGCATCATTAATTTATACATATCGTCGTTGCATATTCAAAATGGGACATGTGAATTCATAAATGTTTTGACATTTCTAGATTAAACTGCTCATAATGACATCGTAACCATTTCGTAAAGTGATTCTTAGTATCAAATATTCAAATTCAGTACTCAAAGAATAATATCACATGTCAATAAAAAGTCCAAACTACAATTTTAATGCCTAAATGAACAGTTTAGAAAGAGTATGCCCAAATAAAAATGTGCGCACATGTCTCCTTTTGAATATGCAACGACGATATTTTGTTTAGACTCTTAGTAAAGAACCTTGTAGTAATGTAGTCGTGTCTGTACATACTATAAGTAAATATTAAATTATATGTATGTATGATACCACTGTGTGTACATGTATATGACATCTCTTTTTAAATATTAATAACTAGCTGTATTCACTCTGTGCTTTATAGCCTTTTACAGTTCAATAACAAGAAACATACTTAAAACAAAAATATGGCATTAGAAACTATATTTATTTATTTATTTATTCTACAGACACACACAGAGAGTTGACAAAACATTCATAAAATAAGAAAAAAGACACATTGATCCGGGGATATGGGGATACTCAGTAGAAAATGTGTAATTTCAAACAAATCCACTCACAGCTCATTTCCTTACAGTGTAGTACCTACTTCAAATCGTACAAAATATCAACTTCTATACAGTATCTTTTCCCTATTACATGGAGTCTATTCACTGATGTATAATAATAATTTTAGTTGGTCATAGAACAATGTCTGACTTCTGGTGCTACGATTCGGGATGTGCAAATTCACTGAACTAAGCAACTTTGGACAATCTAGAGACGAAATTAATAAAACTACTGTTTATTAATAAAACTAATGTTTTATTCTACTATGCAATTTATTCGAGACAGAGAGAGAGAGAGATATGTCTTTCGCCCTGTTAGGATATTGTCGATTAATAAAACTAATGTTTTATTCTACTATGCAATTTATTCTCGGGAGAGATGTCTTTTGTCCTGTTAGGATATTGTCAATCAATGAGACATAGACAATGTCCTAACAAGGCGAAAGACATCTCTCCCGAGAATAAATCGCATAATAGTCTATGCCTCATTGGTTGACAATGTCCTGACAAGATGAAAGACATGTCTCTAGAGCAGTGGTTCCCAAAGTTTACTGGGCTCCGACCCATATAACAAAAATTTCCAATCTTGGGACCCACCTTTTAGCTTTCTTAGAGATAAGAGGTCATAGATATTGGTAATACTCAGATTCTCTAGTAGCGAGTCATGGAACTACTTAATGCTCAGGGACCACTCAATATTTGCTCGCGACCCATAGTTTGGGAACCACTGCTCTAGGGAATAAATCACATAGTAGAAAAAACATTTGTTTATTAATTTCGTTATGGAATTCTACTACCCAAACACTTACACGTTGAGCTCATGCAGACTTACATATATTCAAACAATGTAAGATATTATATTTAATAGATAGATAGATATTTAAATAAATAATATTGTGTTGTTAGTTGTAGGAGTATGTTTCATACAATTTAATATAGTTTTATCAGTACGTAATGTAATGTAATAGTAATCCTGTATTACTACAGTGTGGTCAAGTCTGTGTATAAAACAGTGTAACACGTGTAATATTTGTAATGTAGGATTAATAATATTACAGTAGTTAATAATTGTTAATTGTAACAATAAACACACGTCATTAACTATAATAGTGTAAAGTGTCCCATACATTATTCGCAACCGATAAATTAATGCAATTTTAACTGTGCATATCATCGTTGCATATTCAAAAAGGGACATGTGAATTCATAAATGTTTTGACATTTTTAGAATAAACTACTTATAATGATATCATAACCATTTTATAAAGTGATACATAGTTTCAAATATTAAAATTCAATACTTAAAGAATAATATCACATGCCAACAAAGAGTCCAAACTAAAATTTTAATGCCTTAATGAATAGTTTTAAAAGAGTATGCCCAAATGAAAATGTGCGCACATGTCTCTTTTTGAATATGCAACGACGTTATATTGTATTATGTATCGACTGTCCATAATAAAAATAATAATCTAATAATAATTATGATAAAACAATAATAACAGATAGACAAATACATCATAATAGACCCGATTTAGTATTACATGATAAATGTAATAAAATAACGTACCTAATAGACATCGCTGTCCCAAATACACATAATATACAAACAACCGTCGCAGAAAAAATACGTAAATATACAGAACTAGCAGGAGAAATAAAAAATATTTGGCATTCTAGGTCCGTTTATATAATACCTTTAGTCATGTCAGCTACAGGGGTAACTCAGAAATCTTTAATAAACAATTTACAAAAATTAGATTTACCGGTTAATTTCTACATTAAAATTCAAAAATCTATTATAATAAACAGTCTTGTAATATTGTTAAAAAGTTTTTCGAACACAGATATTTCAGGCACAATGCTGGTATTTTGAACCCGCGTTTTGAGCCTAATCCTTTGATATCCTGTATATCTGGATAGGTGAATTTTCCCAGCATTAGACTGTAAAGTTTTTGTGTGACCATGACTGATCATATGGAGACTTATCTGGTTGCATAATGCTGAGAAGTGTGGATGGCAATTCTACCACCACGTAAAAAAAACAGCTTTTTAGTTTAAATTATGTAAAATTTATACATACTTAATAAATTACTGTCATTTACAAAACTTTGAAAGAGCACAAAAGTACAAAGAAAAGAAAGTAATAAAATCAAAATAAAATAAATTATTTAATTCACCAATTTGAAAAAAAATCACATGCGTCGTATTAAATATGCAGCGACATGACAATATTATTTCTAGTTGCTGGTCCATAGAACTGGATTTTCGATATATATTATAGCACCAAAAAAAAAATTAAAAATCAAGTGGGCGTTCACATAATATTTAATCAAAAAATAATTTGTTATCATCAAAAGTTAAAAATTTGCTCTTTGTAACATTTTTATCTAAAAATAATAATTTATTTTATTACTTATTGATAGTACTCATTTGTCTATGGTTTGCACTCGTCGAGTTATCACATAGTCGTATTATCAGTCAGTAATTTTTAAATTTCAACCAAAGAGAGTTGTTTCCATGTTCCAATTTTAAATAATATTCAAATTTAAATTTATTCTTTTCTTTCTGTTATCGCGTTTGATATAAGAATATGTTTGATTTGTTATGTATAATTGATTTTTAATGAAAAACACTTGTTTCTTTTATTATTTTAACAGTTGTATGTATACAGTGTATTTTGTAAGTTAGTTCAGTTTTATTTTAGTGTTTTTTTTTATTTCTCTTTGTGTAAATCAAGAGATTGTCTGGTATCAATGGAAGCCTTTTTGAAAAGAGTAAGTGTACCTATTATAATTTTTCATGTTTAAGGTTATCAATATCGGAAGGTCCATGATTTGGTTGTCTCTCGATTCTTTAAAACGGTACCATGTTTAGTAGGAGTATTTATTTATTATTTTATTGTTGGGGTATAGTACGCACCGCAATCTATAAGATTGTACTCCCCCTGCTCAGCTTTCCTGGTGTTGCCAATCAAAGCGAGCCCTCAAGTCCCAGACATCTTATGAAGTCTAGGATCTTGAGGGGATCCAAGGTGAGGAGGGATTCCACTTCTACCCAGTATCTGTCTGCTTAGGGCTTTAATTCTTGCGAATCCCACAGAAGGCATTGCAGTCCGCCAAGAGATGTCGAGGAGTCTCAACCTCTTCTTCACAAAATCTACAAATACCATCTTCCTCAAGTCCCAGTTTATTTAATTGTTCCTCAAGTCTGCAGTGACCCGTTAGGAAGTAAGCAGGAGTAACCAGCGTGGCTGTTAGAATAACTGCTTGAACATATAATGAGCAAATGTTGCGTGCAAGTGTTGGTCCTATTGGCATTCTATCCCTTCTGCCTACTCTGCAAGAAAGGGGCATGAGAGAATAGATGGAATTTGTGATTATTTCTTGAGCAATATCGTGTTTAAAGCTAGAGATATAATACCACTTATCTTTGCGATACATCCACTTAACGAAACTGTTTACATTTCCTAGCCTTTATTGACTTTATTATTATTCTGTTTGTTTTAGTTTCACATTGTTCATTTTTACTGTCTTGGTGGTTATTACGCTCAATTGTAATTTTTTATACCAGTTGGCAACTAGCAAATATGTACATTCACCGTGCCGGTGTTTAGGTAGTAGAATTCTATAGAGAAATAAATAAAACATTTGTTTTATTTATTTCTCTAGCAAATATGTGCAGTTTTTACTTAAAAATAAATTTAATAGTTATGGTGCACAATATCAATAATTTCATTATCATATCATTTCTTGGGTGAAAAACTACGTAATTACGCGAATATAAGTAGAAAATTCATGTTTTTTTTTTAAAGTTCACCTCTCCTTAATATTTACCTCGGTCAGAAATTTTGAATGTGAGAAAAGGGATCTATATAGTTTTCGATTCTCTCTGCCATCCCCACTTGGGATACAATGTCATTAACGACTCTATAATAATTAGTACTAACATCCTCACGTTGTCCAAGGCCAATGGCAAGACAATAGTAATCATGATTATGCTTAAGTACTCAACAGCGCTATATCTAAGTGTAATTAGTTATTACTTATTACTTGCCGCATATTACATAGCTAGATTGTGTTACGGAACAATGCATCAAGTCTATCTATATATCGTGGGTTCAATATTAGAACTAGACAACTGAAATTTGATCGTTTTGAATTATATATTTCCGATGTTTCCCTTTAATGTTTTGAGTAATTTCTAGTAATAATTATGAATTGAGAGGCTTCCTTATACTGTCATTATTAAAGTGTTTCAGTAATATTAATTACTATCCTTCTGAGTGTAATATCATGATTTATACATTATCTCAAAACTATCAAATTTGAGTCATATAATATATTTCTGTGTATATATGTGGGTTTGTGTTAATGTTGATGAGAGGAAAATTGATCCTATTGATTTGTATACTGTTTTGATGTTGTGAATAATTGTATTGGTTTAATTTTGTATTGTGCTGGTAGATTTTGTTGAACGTTTGATGAATGTACATGAGAACTGAAAGTTTGCTATTTGTTACTAATTCCTATATGTGTATTAATATTTCTAGCTAATTCTTATATGTGTGTTAATATTATAGTTGAAATCCGACCCACCGCACAAGCATTTAGTTGCTTATGGAGGGAGCATTTTTACTGTGTGTAATATTATTCTGTTATTGTAATATCAATGTATACTGTGTATTTATTAATGGAAAAATAAAAGAACAGTTGTTTTCTAGTATTGAACCCACGATATGTATATATCAATTGTCAATATTACACTCAATAGAAAGCCATGGTTCCATAATTCCAAGTTTTCCAGGTCTGAGATTGTCTCATTGACTCGCATGCACTTTAATCACCACAGATTAGACAGTCATCTTTTTAGGATTGGTCTGGTCTCGTCCCCATTTTGCGAGTGCGAGCTCGATGTGGAATCCCTGGACCATGTCTTCCTCGGTTGCCCAATAAGAGACTCGTACGATTTGTTTTACGAGGTAAGTGAAGTCCAGTATCCGATCAACATGTCTTGCCTATTACAAACTGACATCCTTTCTATATAATTTCAAAATTTTAAAGTCTTATAGATTAATGCCTTAATATTACGTGATACCTTCTAAAGATATTGTACTAGGCACAAATCGTCCCACAAGGGGCGGGTTGGGATGCCATAATCTTATAAATAATAATAATACACTCAATAAATGCCATTCTTTCAATTCCACAAACAAATAACTATTATGCATACGGAGACAGTCGCTTATCACATGGTCGTTAGTTTGTGTCATTCCACGTGTGCACGTGTGGTAAATCAACCCATCCTCATTTGTATTATAAGTTAGATTAGAAGCAGTACAACCTACATCACATCTTGGACGATTTATTGTGCAACATATTTTCCTGACATGTGTAAATCAGGCAGTTCTTCTGTTGGACTAGCTCACAACCCATAGAGTAATTCATTATAAAATTAATATAAATAATTATCTCATTTTTATGTTTTTTGTGTGATTTGACACATTGTTGCATAACGTCGCATCAAGTTTATCTGTCTTATCATAATACTTTTGATGTCTCTAAAGGTCAATTTAAATATTACATTTTACGATTATACAATTCCATTATCAGTGGGTACTTAATTAGTGTTTGATACAGTATTAGGTATCTACCAGTGGCGTATCTTCCACGCAAGCCCAAAAACCGGACTTAAATTTTTTTTCTTTCGAACTAAAATATTAAAAATATGATATAAATATTCGCATTGACAATTCAAATTTTGTATACGCTTGTGTAACTCGCCCCTTACGATATTGTTCAGCTGTACCTAAATACATGGAGCTGTTATCATAGGCAAGAAGTAAGCGGTGTATTTTATCTCGCTTGCACATGTGGCGGTGGCAGAATTGCCTCCCGCTCTTCTCATATATCTAGGATATAAAGGGTAAGACAGAAAATGCGGGTTCAACATACCAACATTTTGTTTGAAATATCTGTGTTCATATATTTATATCTCCAATATTACAAGTATTAATTATAATAGGTTTTTGAATTTTGATGTATTAATTTACCGGTAAACACAATTTTTGTTAATTATTCAATAAAGATTTCTGTATTATTTATTGATTTGGCGGTAACGTTGTGGTAGTTTCTAAACATAATTACGAATGTTTGGAGTCAAAAAACTTTACAAATACCTCTAAAAATTATTATACGCACTACCAAGGTTTCAACAGGTAACCTGTCAATCTCATGCGCAATATTTGACTCTGAGTCATTCGTAAAGATTTCTGTGTTACCCCTTTTAATGTAGCTGACATGGCTAAAAGGTATTATATAAACGGACCTAAAATGTCAAAGATTTTTTATTTCTCCTGCTAGTTCTGTATATTTACATATTTTTTCTGCGACGGTTGTTTGTGTATTATGTTGTGTATTTGGAACAGCGATGTCTATTAGATACATTATTTTATTACATTTATCATGTACCTAATACTAAATTGAGTCTATAACGATGTTTTTGTTTATCTGTTATTATTGTTTTATCGTAATAGAACCTGTAATTTTGATTTTGTAAATCTGGATTTATTATAATTATTAAATTTGAATTTATTATCATTATGTTAAATATACATCAAATATTTTTTCGCATACAATATATTTTCTCATACATTTTAATAATATTATCTTTTTGATAATTTTATATTAATATTAACTTTATATTGTGGGTGGGCTTACCCAGTATGAAAACTCTAGATACGCCACTGCTATCTGCCTATATTTTTTGTTGAAAAGAAATTATAAAATTTATCTCTTTTTATTCAGGGCTAAGGTTAAAATTTTCAGAGATAAAAATATTTGAAACGTTTCATGAAACTAAATTTAAATTATGTTACCAATCTACATTCAGTGGAAGAATAGTACAAATGAAAAAAGTTTAGGAGAGCACAGACGCCTAAAAACTACTTAACTTGACTTTGTGTACAGATAAGCATTTAAAATAATAATAATAAACTTTATTGCACAATACAGAATTATAAACAATTGTAATATTGTAAAAAAGTTTTTGAACACAGATATTTCAGGCACAATGCTGGTATTTTGAACCCGCGTTCTGAGCCTAATCCTTTGATATCCTGCATATCTGGATAGGGGAATTTTTCCCGGCATTAGACTGTTAAGTTTTTGTGTGACCATGACTGATCATATGGAGACTTATCTGGTTGTAAAGTGCTGAGAAGTGTGGATGGCAATTCTGCCGCCGCGTAAAAAAAAAAAAAAGTTATGGAATAATGTGAAACAAATAAATAATATTGTGCAAAAGGCGAGTTTATTGCAGAAGCAATATCTTCCAACTAATCCATCAATATTCTAGACTTCATAAGATGTCTGGGATTTGAGGGTTCGTTTTGACTGGCAACACCAGAAAACCTGAGTAGGGGGAGTACAATAGATCTAATAGGTCGCGGTGCATACTATACTATACCCTCACGCCGTGTCCCAGGTGGGGTAGGCAGAGAGAACGGAACGCCATATAGATCTATTCTTACATATTATCTACTTCTTTCGCTTCCTCTTACTTAACACGCAACTGTCCTTGAGAATTTGATCCTCGTGGTCAAGCCACATAGTTCTTGGACGTCTGCGCTTTCTCACACCCTCTCTTTCAGATAAATACAACCTCTTCGTCAATCTTACACCATCCATTCGCTCCACATGACCAAACAATCTCAATTTATGTATTTACATGCATTCTATCCACAACACTCCTCTTGCATCCGCTCATTCTTCTAATATCCTCATCTCTTACTCTATCACGCAATGTTCTACCTACCTTTCTTCTCAGTGATCGCATCTCCACAGCATTTATTCCACTCTCGCCACTTCTTCAGCCATGTCCAAGTTTCGCTTGCATACATAAGTGTCGGTACGAGGATGGCGTTGTGCACCAGCATTTTAGCTATGTTCGAGACATTGCTATTGCTAATAATAGATCGAAGTGCACCGTTCACTCTCACACCAGCCACTTTTCTTTTTTCAGTGTCTCTTTCGTACTATACCCCAAAATATAAAATAAAAAAATAAAATTGCTATTTTACTATTAAATCGTTGGATTTTTTTATGATATGACTTCATACAAAGCAATTTTATGCAAACCACAATACATGCATTACATATAAATTAATATTATAATAATAAAAATATATATTATGTCACGTTGTTATGTGTATTACAATGGTGTTTTATAGATCACGTTAAGTTCTTTATGATGTACATTTACATAGAATGTTAATCATATTTTGAACCACTCTAGATTTATCATTCCAATTGATCACACTCATCCATAGTCAACCTATTTGAATAGGTATTATTAACTATGTAGGTATGTTGTATATGGTACACATACATATTATGTGAATTTCCTTTAGGAGTGCACAACACAGAGTTTCGACTCTTATGAATCGACTCAAGGCTTGGTTTAAACCCTCTCACTACCAAATTAAATTGAAGAGCCTTGGAATAATTCTTTGTATGTACAATGAATAAGCAAAAAAAATATGATTTTTAGTGAAAAAAAAAATTAAATACCGCTTAACGTTTTTAAGGATGGCGCATTTGTTTGTACAAGGATATCGGCAGTTTAAGGACGCGTTACAAACTCTATGAAGTTGTTACTAATATTATTTTATACACAAACACCATTTCAAAAATATACAACAATAAAATATGGAAAATATGGACGCATGAAATGTTAGCACCTAAATGTGGAAATTGTGGCCAAAAAATTAAATAAAAGTTTGGGAATAAATTACACATCAAATAAGTGACTTCATCAGAAAATTCTTATTCCACTTTATAAAACCAAGCTTTCTTAATAATTTCTGCATAAAATACAAATTCTTTTCTAACCAGGCGATTTTTAAAAAATTAAATTCTTCATGATCCCGTACGTGCACACTGGTAAACAGAGGGTTAAGAGTACTCTTTAAACCTAGGTAACATTTCCAATTCCTCTGTGTCATGCTTATCACATGATTTGAATTTTTTTAAAGTTGTATATATAGTTATATATAATGTATTTAATACTAAATATTTTTCCACTATCGAAATCAAGGTTTTTATATGATTTCATACAATTCCTGTGTTTTCAAATTGGAAAGACATCATCTGTTGTAGTTCAATGAAAACAACATCTGACCGACATCCGATTGTGTCAAATTCATACCATAACCCTGTCGTGTCTTTCTGTGTGGCTAAGGATAGTGTTTGTGTTTGGGTATGTGATGGAGTGTGAATGCTAAATAGGAATTATGTGTCACATGTATGTATGTTGGATGATTTATTCGACGCTGTTTAATGGAGCATCCATCTCAAGGGCGCTGGAAACTATGTTGGAAGAGCGATGTCTTCAACTAGCTCCTGATCGTAGACGTTAATATTATTAACTTATATGTGTGGTTTTACACGAACATCTGTCTTTTTTAAGACACTCGAAAACTTACAGACAGGAGTGGGAGACAAATTCTTTATGGGGAAATCCACGAGGCAAGAAAACTTATAATTCTTCAATATTTGATATTATAATATTTTGTATACAATTCATGAACCAAATTCGTGTTTTTGAAGCCATTAAATAAAACAAATTAATTTAAATGTTGGCATACGATATTATATTACTATAGTTATTTACAGTTTGCAGATTTGTGTTGGCCTAATGGTGGGTTTATTGCAGAGTAATTCCTTCTTACCAACCAGTGAAATTACTTCTAGTAAATTCTATTGGTTTTTGAGTTATAAAGTCTTTGATTATATTGCGTTGTGGTAGTTAAGTTTATTTGTATAATTATGTGTATTTATGTACTAGTAATATTTATTAAGTATGAATTATATTAATTGTTATATACATACATCTATTGTGTTTATTTAATATATTGATAATCAACATATAAATATTTTAGCCCGTTCATATCGTCCCTCTTCTTACTAACTGCCGACATTTTTGGCGAAATCGAGTTATGATCACCAATGTGTACTTATATGTGCCCTGCATGTTCTCACCGAAGATCACACCTGTAACTGTTACCGTTATCCTGGAATAGGCTTCTAATTTTTTGTCGTATTTACGAATAATTCTTAATAAAATGTGTTGTATCTACTAGTTCCTCAAAATTTCATCACAAAAATGATTCTGAAATATGTAACAATAGGTACAAATAAAACAATGTATTATATTTACACTGTATCATATAACTAGGAGAGACGAAAATATGCACGACAAAACACAAAAAACCCTCTCCTGAACAATTTACAGATACGACAATAGGCAGATACGACTGTTAGTCAGGAGAGGGATGATATATGAGTGGGGATCAAAATCAGACATATCCATTTGTAATGAAATGTCAGTATTTATAGTGAGTTTCAATCCATTGGATTAGTCTGTAAGGAGTTTGGATTTTCTTCTCCATTCCTCCCTATTTTCAGCTAGTCTCTTTAGTTCTGCATTATGTGCCACAGTTCATGTCCTTCAGTTGGTCCATATAGGTGTCTCTTGGTCGCCCTCTACCATTTCTGCCTTCGGTCTTGCCCTCCGCGATGGTGATGAGCAGGCCCGGGTGCCTGATGTTGTGGCCAATCCAGTAAGCTCTTGTTGACTGATTCTTTTAAGGAGTTGCCTTCTTTGCCAACCCTAATTAACGCCTTTTCGTTTTCAACGTGTTCCGACCAATAAATCTTTAGCATGCTTCTATAGCACCGCATCTCAAAGGCCGCCTACCGTCCGCCAAGTGTCATTAGAGCCGAAAAACTAACTGAATTTTGACTGTTTTCAGTATTAACGTTGAATTTATCTCCTATTATTTATATAAATTTCATACGGTTAGACTGTTTAGGAAAGTGCAGTTTTATAGAACTGAACGCATAAAATATTGGAGTTCGTCTGTAGCCTGGAGATAGAGTCTCGACCTTGTGAACATGAGATCCGTGGTTCGATCCACGAGTCAAGAGTAACCCTGCTGGTGCCGGCAAACTCCCCTTTCACAACACAAGCTTTTAGTAGCTTACTGTGAAAGTTGTATAAGGTTGTATCTGGGTTTATAGCATAAACCCAGATATATCATTTAAAAAAAAAAGAAAAAACAGAAACTTTTACCTATAATATGAATACACCAGTAATTTGAGGGAATAAATGAATCTGAAATTAAATTCGACTTATGATGATGTTTAGTTATATCCTGATAAGACCGAGTAAATCTGGACTAGTTTTAGTATACTTCTGAATTAGTACTTAAGATGACAGCTAGTGGTAAGAACACGTGAATAATAATAGTATGTATTATATATATATAATTATTTAAATTACCTATGTACAGATTCATAATTTAAACATAATCATATATTTTATATGATTATATATTATGTATGTACTAGAATTATATTCTGTTTCACTCAGAAAACAATCATTAAACAACAGAGAATACATTCAAATTAAGTTCTGAGTAAGTGAAAATCCAGTTTTCAACACAACAGACTGTGTTACATACAATAATCAGAGAATACATGTCTACCTTTATAATATAGTTTGTCATTCACTGTGTCGGTGTTTAGATAGTGGAATTCCAGAATTTAAAAAGCCTTCTGTGTGACTGATCAGTTACTATGTTACTGTTACTATGGAACAAAATTCTCTAAGATTTACGAACTCTGGAGGGAACTCATTGAAATGGTAGGCCCCAATGGCAGATATCTGTCAAATATAGTTTTCTATGGAGGAAAATTGTTGCTACAATAATATTATTTGGATTTGTTAGCAAATTTTTTTTTTCTTTTTTTATTTGCAAATATAAAATAAAACCGGCAAAAATAAAATCTAATTTAAATATAAACTTTGAGAAATTTGTATTTGAAGTAGATTTTATTACGAAGTAGATTTAAATTTGTATTTGAAATAGATTTTATTACGAAGTAGATTTGGAACTATATGAGATGATAGAAAAAGTAATATTCACGAAATTGTTGCCATATGTAGAATTATTTTTTGGTCACCACGTTAAACTATTTTTGGGCACCAAGTTTTTCGACACCGGCAAAGTTTACATTCGAGGTGGATTTTGTTTTTGCTGGTTTTATTTTATTTTTGCAAATATAAAAAGGAAAAAATATATATATCGCCAAAAAATCCAAATAATATTTTTGTAGCAACAATTTTCCCTCATAGAAAACTATTTGATAGATATTTGACATTGGGGTCTACCATCTCAATGATTTCCATTTTTTGTTTATGCCTGTGCGTGGGTTACAAATCAGTTGCACAATTCAGTGCACAAGAACAATTACAATATCTTCCAACTAACCTTCCTATATACCCACCTATGAATTAATGATTAATTTTTTATATTGCGTCAATAAACGCCATGGTAAAGGACACATAAACATAATAAATACATGCATATTAATTAACAGACTAAAGTATTAATCAGATTTAGTGTTTTTTTTATGTGATCTATGTATAATTTATATTAGGTAATATATGTAAACTAAACATACTATAGGTACTCAATATATATATATATACATACGTACATATTAATGTACTTTGTCATATTGTGCCTAGGGTTTAGAAAACATAACATAAATATAATATAACACTGTTTTTTGTTTCACATTAATGTGTACAAAGTATACCACAATTATGCCTAGCGCTTTCGCCAATACATTGGCATCATCAGGGCGAAGTATAAACTAAATTTAGAAGAGAAAACAAGGTCCATATATATTATATAGTTGAGCTATTAAGGGATGTTTGATGGTGGTGTTTTGGAACAAAGCAATGGTGAAGTTAAAGGATTTTGGACATTAATAATGATGTCCACTTTGTTAGATAGACAATATTTATTAATCCCCAATGATTCCAGAATGATGTTTGACGTCTACACTTCTAGTAAGTTAAAAATCCAGTTCCCGACATCCAATTGTGTCAACAAAAAAAATCATAACATAGATTCCAGAATGTTTACGCTCCTTGCCTTTAGAATGTAAGACCATTAAATCTAATCAATGCGTCATCCCTGTTTAATTTATTTTCCTTTAAAATATGCATTAACATAATCCTATCATGCTTTAGCATTAAATTTAAATGATATGTCATCCTTGTTTTAATTATTTTCCTTTAAAATATGTATTAACATCATCCTATCACACGCTAGCATTAAATATAAATGATATGTCATCCTTGTTTTAATTATTTTCCTTTAAAATATGTATTAACATCATCCTATCACACGCTAGCATTAAATATAAATGATATGTCATCCCTGTTTTAATTATTTTCCTTTATAATTTGCATTATCATCATCGTCATCCTATCACGGTTATAGTTACGACATTACAACAAAAAATACACATTAATGCTAATATCACTACTTCGAATATATTGTTACGCAGTTATATGTACTTAATTATAATTTACGTACATACACACACACATAGTACAATATCAAAACTTGGCCCCTACAAACTATTTGTAAATCAAAATAATTAATAATAACTTACCTAGGTAAAAGTGTTATTCGTTCATTCCGTGGAGCATAGGGCAAAGAATTGATCTCCCACTCTTCTCTGTAAGTTTTTGTGTCTCCTATAAAAGCCAGTAGGTGTTGGAAAAAGTAAAGACATTTTATCGAGTTGTGGATGAGTGGAATAGGTTGCCTGCTACATTGGTCGTTGTAAGGAACACTAATTTGTTTAAGAACGGGCTCGACAGTGTATAGTGACATCAATAATGTGAATATCGAGCACATCAGCTCTAGCTGCCTGCTTGATAACTTATAATAATAATAATATTAACTCTCCCTACCATAAGGGAGAAGGGTATTAATTAAGGGGTATTCACACTTGTTTACTTTCAGTGGTCACTCTGGATGCTCCTCCAAAATGAAAAGGTGTGATGATGATGATTTTGGATGATTTTATTTTATTTATGACGCCGTTTTACAGTCCCTAGACCGTCTCAAGGGCGCCAGTGAAGAGTTCAGTTTTTAATTTGCTTCTAAAGCTAGTGACTGTCTGACTATCTCTCAGTAGCACCGGTAGGCGATTCCACATAACCGGTCCAACAACACTAAAGGCCCTCTCATAGAAGTTAGACTTACCGGCTCTATTAGGCTCAGCAAGTCTATTCACGGCCAGTTCCATAGAGCGCAGAGGTCTTCTATTGGTCGAGTCAAAGGGACAAAACTCTGTGAGGCATGATGGTTCCAATAATGGTGTGAATATGCGTTTCATCAATAGTGATCACTAACGATGACGGATGAAAGGGATTACCACCCGATATAATTTTGATGAAAGGTCCTTTCACTGAAACGACCATAAACAAGTTTTTTTTCCTATTATTTGTCTTATTCTCATGATGTCGATAATTTTATTAATTTGTTTAAATTTTTCATAACTATGTCATTTTTAGTTTATTTCTTTTAGTTTTTTTTTTACGAAAATAGTCAAACTACATACAACATTACTGTGAGTGTTGACATAGCAATGAAAGCATAGGATGAACAAGTGTGAACAGACGTGTTCACTTTGGATGAACAGGTTTGACCCGGCTGACACTCTGGATGATCATCCAAAGTGAAGCAGTCCGAATGCTACTTTAGACTCACAAGACGGGTGGCATACCTCATCTCTGAATTAAAGAACTTAAATTCTTACGTGTGATATTCTTCCAATACCTAACTAAAGATAGCAACATAATTTATATCACGGCTTTTTCGAATGATTTTATTTATATTTAAAATATTTTTATAGCAGTTTTGTATATATAAAATTTTTTGTTAGTTAATTTGTTATCGTGCTGTGAAAAAGTCGTGTGAATTGTCGTAATTTATACATTTTCAGTGGTAATAACATTTTTATACATATATTTTTCATTTATTTATCATCAACAATATCATAAATGTATGTATTAAATATATTTTATTGTATACGATAATATTTTGTGTTTGATAACGTTAAATATGTACGTACGCATATGTGTTTTTGTAAATTTTCTATAAGTTTGTTAGACTAAATTATTTCCTTTTATGTAAATTTAACACAAGAAACTATCATTTAAAATTAATCATATTTTGAACCACTCTAGATTAATCATTCAAATTGATCACACTCACTGATAGTTAACCTATTTGAATAGGTATTAACTAGGTAGGTATGTTGTACATCGTCCCTCTTCTGACTAACTGTCGTATCTGACATTTTTGGCGAAATCGAGTTATGATCACCAAAGTGTACTTATATGTGCCTTGCATGTTCTCACTGAAGATCACACCTGTAACTGGTACCGTTATCCTGGAATAGCCTTCTGATTTATTGTCGTATTTACAAATTAATCTAAATAAAATGTGTTATATCTACTAATTCCTCAAAATTTCATCACAAAAATGATTCTGAGATATATAAGAATAGGTACAAATAAAATAATGTAATATATTTAGACTGTATCATAAAACTAGGAGAGACAAAAATATGCATGGCAAAACACAAAAAAATGCTCTCCTGAACAATTTACATTTAGGCAGATATGACTGTTAGTCAGAAGAGGAACGATATGATACACATACATATGTGAACTTCCTTAAAAAGTGCATACTCGCATTCCATTCTTCATAGACAAACTGTCACTATTTACCACAAACAAACATCCTTCAACCATAGACATTTTTTACAATACTACAATGAGTGAAGAAACTATTCATTTCAGGAGAATTTATGATATGAATTGCATGCAATGTGTTATCTATTTATCCTGAAATATTTCCATTGATTGAAGTGTCATTTTCATATTGTAGTTTGCAAATGGATTATTATTATTATCATGTTATATCTTTACTGCGCTAATAATAATGATTATTATTTTATTGCAGCCTTGCAATATTTTAATTTAACCCTCTCATTACCAGGGGGTGTGCCCCTACAAGAACTAGAAAAATTATACATATATCAATATTCACCCAGTTAGAAAACAATTTCTTTGTTTATATTGGTTGAATGGGGTGCGTCATGCACTGTGGCGTATAAGATCTATTGTACTCCCCCTAGCTTTTCTGGTGTTGCCAGTTAAAGCAAGCTCTCTAATGCCAGGTTTAGATAGAACCTTGAGAGAATCCAAAGTGTGGGGAGATTTCACTTTTACACAGCGTCTAATCAAAAGCCCGTAATATGGAGATAGCGATTGAAAAACGAAATCCATAGTTTGGGAAAAAATAGCACATAAGTTAGTTCCACCAACTGAAAAATCATCTTTTAAAATAATTTAAGCATAAACTATTAATTATTTGATGGCTGGCACCTGCAGATTTTGTGAGGATAAAGCCAAAGCTGTGACTCCTCGTCACCTCTAACAGATTGCAATGCCGTGGGATCCGCAAGCAAAACCCTATAATTATATTTCATAATTGTTTATTTTTGTTATCATCTTAGTGAATTAAAAAAACATAAGTTGCAACTTAGTAGAATTTGTGTCCTTAAATGATATATGGTTTTGAAAAATTCTCTCGCCAAAAAATACACTATTATTCTTTGCAAATATTAAGAACAATACCAGATCCCCTAGACAAACCGTACTTGGCGACCGACTACAAATGAATTTTCGACAATAACTCATAATTACACGGTACATGTAGGTAGATTGTCGAAAAGTTCGCCAGTAGTCGATCGCAAAGTGCGGTTTGTCTATGGCCCCAGAGGCCTGAGTCAATAACACACTTTCACGTTATGTTCCCGCTCCGTTAACGTTCGTGTATAGACGAAGTTGCAAGCAAGTGTCAATTTCGTTGCTAAGATACACAATAGTTACGAAAATTAACACTTTGGCGCAACATCGTCTGCACCCGAACGCTAACGGAGCGGGAACGTGACGCGAAAGTGTGTTATTGACTCAGGCCTCTGGACTGTCCAGTTGAATTTGGTAGTGAGAGGTTTAAGAGTGTTATTTTATTTGTATTGTTTTATTGTTAAGTGCATCGTAACATAAAATCATGTAATGATGGTGGCGTGGATGACATATTTCATAATTTATTTGCTCAGGGTCTAAACGTTATCTCTCTAGTGTTGTGGTAATTGCACATCAGCTGTAGAACTGTTGTCGGAAATATATTTTTACCTGATTAGTTGGAAGGTATCGCAATCTAGTGATAAACTAGTCTAATGATCGATTGTCTTGGATACTTTCAATCCGGAGACCCGAGTTTGATCCCACACGCTACCGACTTACTCCACCTGCACAACGCAAACATCTTACTCACTGTAAGGGTGTATAATGTGACGTAACTCCAAGATTGTACCATACATTAATGTATACATAATACAACCATAATACTCGTGTTAATGTTGGAAACGACTATCCTCAGCTACCGCGAGATTGACATCAAAGTATTTTTTTACTATAGTCACTTCGCCCATCTTACAATCAAGATACTATACTATACCCTCATGGCGTGTCCCAATTGGGGTAGGCAGAGAGAATGGAACGCTAAACATCTATCTTTACACACTTCCTCCACATTCATACAATTTCTCATGCACGCACGTCGGTTCCTCTTACTCAACACGCGGCCGTTCTTGAGAATTTGATCCAAGTGATCAAGCCACATGGTTCTCGGATGCCCGCGTTTCCTCACACCCTTTCTTTCAGACAAGTATATCCTCTTTGTCATTCTTACCTCGTTCATTCGTTCAACATGTCCAAACCACCGTAGTTTATTCAGTCCCCAACACTCTTCTTGTATCCACTCATTCTTCTAATACCCTCATTCTTCACTCTATCATGCAGCGTTATACCAACCATTCTTCTCAATGATCGCATCTCCACTGCATTTATTCCAATTTCGTCCTTATTCAGCCACGTCCATGTCTCGCTTGCATAAGTAAGTGACGGTACCGGAATGGTATTGCGCACCAGCGTTTTAGCCATACAATTAAATTTAGCAATACAATTAAGATTAAGATCGTATTTAGATTGTGTCATAAGTCAACTATATTTGGCTGCAAATTGTTCTCGTATGAAGTAATGTTTGGCCCAAAACTGATTAATTTATTTTACATTTATTATGACTTTGACCCCTGTCGAAAACTTGGTTTCACTTAAGATAAAATTATAGACATTTTTGTATACTTTTTTCACTTCAAACATTTGTCATAATGCTTAGAAACTGTCACAGCATTACGGCCTATTTAATAAATAATATTTTTGACACATAATTAATGTTATATGATTGTTTTATTTCAGGTGCGTCATCAGCGAGCCCCGTCCGGGTCTCGAGAGTTCCGCGAGCTGACACAAAGGGACGCCCTCATGACGCTGCGGGCGGAGCTGGACCGCCTGCTGCGAGATGTGCCTCCAAACAGAAAGGACACGGCACACCAGGAGATGGACGGGTTCGCACAACTCTTCAAGAGATTCGTCTCTGAAGGTGATATGAAATTTCAGCTTGTTTTGTTTAAAGATTTTTTACCTGTTTGCTAGTAAATTGTTGTCATTTAAAGGTGACATATTAAATAACCTATAAATACACTTTTGGTTGAGGTGACATTTGTTTTTTTATTTATTATTTATTGAACCCATTTGGGTTAGTTGGAAGAGATTGTACCTTTGCAATCAAACTCGCCCTCTATCTATTGATTGTATTTAATTTGAATGTATGCTTTCTATGTAATTGTTTGTAATCAATGTACAGTATTCTATTCTATTTTCAAAGGCCATCCACTCGTTAACGAGTGATCTGGAAAAAAGAATCCTCCCCGGCGGGGAATCGAACCCCGGTCTCCCGCGTGACAGGCGGGGATACTGACCACCATACTACCGAGGACCACCAATGTACAGTAAAGAATGAATAAATAAATGGTTTAAGCCTTTTTGCATTGTATTACCAAGTATTTTTTTGTTTATTTATTCTTTGTGGATCATACAGTTATAACAATAATATTTACAACAATGAGCAAACCAATCAAGATCCCTTTCTTACCAAATAATCAACAGATTTGAGGTACTTTGAGGTGGGTCTCCTTCAAAGCCAGTTCTTATTATATGATTTATGATTTCTCCCGAAGACCAACACATCATCACATTTTATATGATAAATGTTGAAAGAAATCGCCGCCTCTGCAGTAAACTCATCCTCTGTATATTGTTCGTATTTGTTTTGAGTGTATTTTTGTGTAAATTTGCTTGTAAACAATGTACAGTAAAGAATAATTATATAAAAAAAAATCCAACATTTCTTGATTCCAGAGGGCCCTTCTGTGTCCTGGGAGAACATCCAGAAACTTCCAGATGGTGCCGTGTTAGAATATGGCAGTCTATGTCAACCAAATCCCGACCAAGTGAGGGACATGCTGGAGCAACTAGTGGTGGTCAAGCTAAATGGTGGTCTGGGAACTTCCATGGGATGCAGAGGACCCAAGTCTGTTATCCCCGTGCGGAATGATCTCACTTTTTTGGATCTTACCGTGCAGCAAATTGAAGTAAGTACATTGATAAGAAGTCCATGGAGTCCCCAATAGTCCCATGAATAGGTATTCCACTTTGTTCTGTATGGTTCAGAGTGTCTTGTAAGAGGCAGGTGTTTGATAAAAAAGAATTTTAAATTCAGCAGTGTCAATGTCTTAATATGTTAACACAGAGAGAACGGCTTGCATGTTTGTTACATGCAGCTAGCCCATTAATTGTGGAATATGAACTCCCTTTAGTATATCTGTTGAGTTTATATGAGGGGTTCACGTGCAAAGACACATTGATTCTGGAATATTGAAACTGAGAAAATATTAATTCTCTATCGACTTGAAGTGTTTTGATTCTAGTTTTTTTTTTTATTAATTTACTCGAGGACGAAAACAAAGTTTCATTGTATTAATTAAACTATAGTGTAGCCAGCGTAAATACTAACATTTGTGTATTCATATGATGATTACTATTGAGGCTGTTTTTAATATTTTATTTATTTTATTTTATAACAATATTTAGCCTTAACAATATTTAACAGGCATAAAAGTGAAAAAGTAAACATACATAAAAATATATGACAGACATAAAAATAGAAAAAGAAAACATACATATTTAAAAATATATGACAGACATAAAAATAGAAAAAGAAACCATACATATTTAAAAATATATGACAGACATAAAAATAGAAAAAGAAACCATACATATTTAAAAATATATGACAGACATAAAAATAGAAAAAGAAATCATACATATTTAAAAATATATGACAGACATAAAAATAGAAAAAGAAAACTTAATTCCAAAATTACAAATCAATCAACAAAATAAACAATAACATTCTCGAAATTTATTCCTTTATTATTTTTTCCAGCATTTGAATAAGAAATACAACTGCAACGTCCCCCTGGTTCTCATGAACTCATTCAACACAGACGAAGACACAGAGAAGATTGTCCGCAAATACAAAGGCTTAAAGGTAGAGATCTTCACGTTCAACCAATCCTGCTATCCTCGTCTCAATCGGGAATCTCTACTTCCAGTCGCCAAGTCTTTCGATGTCCAAGAAGATTTAGAAGCGTGGTATCCCCCTGGTCACGGTGATTTCTATCAATCGTTCAGAAATTCCGGATTACTCTCGCAATTTTTGGAAAAGGGTAGAAAGTATTGTTTCATCAGTAACATTGATAATTTAGGAGCAACCGTCGATCTGAATATTCTCAGCCGTCTTTTACAACCAGGACCCGATCAAGTACCTGCCGAATTCGTTATGGAAGTAACCGATAAAACTAGGGCTGACGTTAAGGGTGGTACATTAATTCAATATGAAAATAAATTGAGATTACTCGAGATTGCTCAAGTTCCAAATGAACATATTGAAGACTTCAAATCGGTCAAGACTTTTAAGTTTTTCAACACAAACAACTTGTGGGTAAGCTTGAAAGCTGTCGAGCGTGTTTTGGAAAGGAACTGTCTTGATATGGAGATCATCGTTAACAATAAGACTGCAAACGGTTTGAACGTTATCCAACTTGAGACTGCTGTCGGTGCGGCTATGAAAGTATTCGAAGGTGGTATCGGTATCAATGTGCCTCGTAGCCGTTTCTTGCCAGTAAAGAAAACGTCCGATTTGTTATTAGTCATGTCAAATCTTTACAGTTTGTCTCACGGTTCTCTCGTCATGTCTCCTCAACGAATGTTCCCCACTACACCTCTTGTCAAATTGGGCGATAATCATTTCGCCAAAGTTAAAGAGTTCTTGGGTAGATTTGCCAATATTCCTGATCTTATTGAATTAGATCATCTTACAGTGTCTGGCGACGTTACTTTCGGACGAGGAGTTTCTTTGAAAGGCACCGTGATCATTATCGCTAACCACGGTGACAGAATAGATATACCATCCGGCGCGCTACTAGAAAATAAGATTGTCTCTGGTAATATGAGAATATTGGATCATTAAACGTTTTAAATGGCAACGTTGACATTTTTGTATCGTAGTTGAATGGCAACATTGCGAGTTTGAAACGTTGTAATGTAGTGTAGCTGAATCACACGATAATAAACTTATTTTATAGAGATTTGGATTGTGTTATGGACCAATATATTAAGCCAAAAATAGAAAAAAAAATGGTGAACGACAATATTCAAACCAAAAAATTATATTTTCATCCTTGCATATTCAAGACAATGCCTGGGCATTTGAATATCTTTGTATTGGTGTTCTCTAAAAGAACCACATTATAAAAAATTGAAATCATAGGCAACGGCCGGTTTCATAAAAAAGTCACTTTTAATTAATTTTAATTAATTTTTAAGTTCCTTTATCTTCCACGGGTTTTGTGGAACATGAAACAAGTATGCAATGAATTTATATTTATTATAATTATTTAGTACTATTATTATCGCAAGTAACACTAAACAATAATAATAATTATAGAGATTGTTTGTTTGCTAGGCTACGATGCGATGGTTTCCAAAATATTTTGTATAAACAATAGTTGCTGCTATGCATTATTGTAAATATTGCATAAAATGGCATCTGGAATCCCGAGATTTAACTAAATAAATGTCTCTACATTTAAAGTTAGTTTACAAAACCTAAAACTCATTAACGAAACTTTATCTTTTATGAAATTGGGTGTCAATTATTTATGTCTTATTAAATTGTCTTTATTTGTTGTCATAGATGAAAATAAAAAAAATAGATAATTGATATTTTCTATATACACGCATCTTTTATATTTCCATCGCACTTCAATAATATAGTCCAGCGCACAAGCAGCCGTCTCTAAATGGGATTAAAGAATTAATGATGTAGCTTAATACATTGTGACATAACACTATCCATTTAGGTATAGATTTTAGATGTTATGTATTTTTTACATTGTTTTTGTCGCTAATCTTAATGTAATTGTATATCATTTTTAATATATATTATTTATCATTTGTACCTCTGTATGAATGTGTATTTTTTGTGTTTGGAATGCTTTTGCGTCTTACTTTTTAATCATGCCAAAGTTTTTATTTTATTTATTCCTATTATTGTTTTTGTGGATTAATACCGAAGAAGTAATATTTGAGGAAGATACATTGTTTACACAACTTATTACTGGCAATCTCACTTGTTGTAAATGCTGTGATGGTATGATTGAATACTTTTATAGTCTGTTTTAATAAAATACAGGATAAAAACACAATATCAACGCTATATGTCATTATCAAAGGCATGGTTTCTTAACTTTTAATGGCCCGTGACCATGTATTCCTATCATCGGAGTGCGGATATTTGCCACAATAAATGCTCAGCCATCCACACTTATCATTGATTATTCATTTAGCGTGTCGACGTAAACGAAAAAGATGGATGTATCTATATATCGCTCTGATATGTCTTTAAAATTCGACCATTTATCGGTTATAGACAAATATGGCATCCACATACTTTATATACATATTTATTTTTTTATATGTGGCTATAATCATCAATAATTTGGCAGTTTATAGACGATGGGTAACAGGGATCAATTTCAGACAGTTTGTTTTAATTATGTTCTATCTAATAATATTATTTCTTTGGTCGATGCTTCATTAGTCATAATATCTATGGATTTTACACTATGGTATATGAATCTATGGAATGTCACAGACAACAACTGTCTTATTGTTAAAAATAGAATAAAAATATATTTGAGTGTATTGTTATTCTTTTTATAAAAATTATTTGTACATTTGAAATTGTACATATTATTGTTGCTAAAATTATGTTAAACTTATTATATGCAATTGTGTTATTTAAAAATATCGGCAAAAATTAAAACAAAGATCTTTAAATGTGTTCAATATTAAATGTTTCCATTTTTAAAATTCAAATAGTTTATTAAAAAATGTTACCATGTTGCAATAATTATTTGTTATATTGCCATTAGTGAATTTAAGCATAGATTATTTTTCTAATTTAGCTCTTCGCAATTTATTGTATCGCACAAATATTGCCAGTAAACAGCAAGATATTGCTAGTCAAAAAAAATTACCTACTTTTTTATTTCTATTTTGCCTTTTATTTATTTATTTTTATTATTTTATCTGTCATAGTGCAATAAAATTTTATACATGTTTTATTTTAAGTATATCTATTGATTGTAAATTTCCAAATATTCTTGTCTATGATCTAAATTCTATTCTTGTCAAAAACAATAAATATTGTTTTTATTTTATATAATATATAAATTGTATGCGTACATAGATTAAATTGTTGAAATTAAAATGTTATTTTTTACAACATGTTTTTTTTAATTCTTATCCAAAAAACACTTGATATAAATTACAAATTTTTCTTATGATAAATAACATACATATCTTCCCACGATATTCTTAGTGTTCTGATATCTTTGACATAGCAACAGCGTGTGCTGTGAAAAAGGCCAACGAAACCCTTGTTGACGGAAGAATAGTGCTCTTTTTGGCCAGCTTTAACTGGATATTCTCAAAACATGACCAAACCAGGAGCATAGTCTCTCTTGCATTACAGAAACTATAGGATCTAACCACATATCACATTGACACATACTTAAAACAAGCAAAAATACCCATATACAATATTTAATTAATGTGAGTTTCATAAAAACAATTATGTACAGTAAATTTTTATTTCAAAATATAAGAATACATTTCATTTTATAATAAAGACTAGAAGACAATTCATAAATTGAGAATAAAGTCTAATTATTATAGATAATTGTAAGCCATTATCATAATAAATTATTATATTTTTATAGAATTTTTTTTTTTGTTACGGCAACTACATAGAGAATTTGTGGTCAATAGCTTAGTGGTACAGTCTCAGATTTATAATTGAGTGATTCTGGATTCAAATCTTTCCACTGCAAACCTGGGCCCGAAGTCAAAACAAATGTTAGCGTTCGAATACAGACAACGTTGCGCTGTAGTGTAAATTTTCATAACTATTATGTATTTTAGCTACGAAATTGACAATTGCTTGCAACGTCATCTATATTCAAACGCTAACAGAACGAAAACGTAACATTAAAATGTGTTTTGACTCAGGCCTCTGTTTTACCTAAATAATACAGAAATATTCATGTCAGATTGTAATAGGGTTTATTTGAAAACCAAATTTTGTTTAAAAATGTTGGTGTGAAAAAAAAAACAAATAGCAACATTTTAAGTAAAAAATATACTTTGTATAACTAAGTATAGCATAATTAATAAATTTTAATTATTGATTTTATAAAAAAATACATTTGAAAGAGATCATACAATATTACATATTAATGTTACAAATAAATTTAATGTAATGACAATATTTATACCTCAACATTTCGCCCACAGCTGAAGCTGGCATCTTCAGGGGTGAGTATGCGTGAGTTGTCTATTATTATTATAGACCATTAAAGGATGACGTCCCAGAAAAATGTTTGGAAGACAACAACGGAACAAAAACAAAACAAACAAAAAGGTGGTATCTCTTTCTAAGTGCGCAGTTCTAAAACAAAAACAACACAAACAAAAAGGTGGTATCTCTTTCTAACTGCGCAGTTCTAACTATGCGTGAAAAAGAGAAGTACCATAACACATGCTTTCTCAGATAGTAAATTATTTCAAAGAAGAGTGTTGTCATGTAGGTATTATCCTTCCAACTGTCAGTAATGTAAAATCACTCAATATTGGGTGGAACGCCTAAAAAATACCTAATAATCAAAAAAACTGTCAGTGTCATGTTTGTTATTATTTTGTCGTCAGACTTTCTTTTTTTATCTTATGGCATAACATCCTACAAGGATGATTTGCGCAATCTAACGGTTTGCCCTCCAAGCAAATCCATAGACAAGACCACGTGACCTTTAATGGTCTATAGCTGGTAACTCTATGTACCGGCGGGCGCAAATTTCTTAAAACGCGTTCACTCGGAAAAAAAATTATCTGTTAATTATAGTAATGTGAATTGACAGTTATTTTGTTTTAAAATTGAATAAAAATACAAAAATAATACTAAGTTTTGGTCCAGAGTTTACATTCATGGTACATGACCTTACACAATAAAACACACACACGATACAGTCTCACAACATCAAAATATAAGAAGCAATCATTAATAAATATATTTTTAAATAGATTAATATTCAATACACAAAATAATATATTGATATAAAGTTTGAAAAGATATTGAAAATAGAAAAATATTGATGCATTGTAATATTTTTGGAGATTAAAATATTAAAATCTATAAGTGGAAGTTTTATGAGTTAATTATTAATAAATCTAAAGAAAATAGCCATGAACCTTTGATAAAATTTCTGTATTTTTCAATCACCGATTGAAAGGAGTGATGTTCAGGAATGGTGCACATTTTAAGTGATTGTCAAAGCCCAGAAAAAATACACTGGCATAATATATAGTGGATTTGGGAATATGTATAACTATTTATAAAACTGAATGTAAATATCTAATTGTGTCATTATTGTATGGGTATACAATCAGCAAGAATTGTGTCACCGAGTTTTGAAATCTGCTGTATCACATTTTTATGAAAATCGAGTCATTATAATATTATGTGGTTGGATTCGCTTTTAAATATTCTACAGGCGTTTCTTTTGAAACTCACCATTTGTACAAAAAAATTAAAATAAAATTATGAGAAAAGAATCCCGCTATATATCCCTTTATAACATGTCTTTTAATATCCTCTATAACTCAACCGACCAATAGGAGTTATTTTTATATAGGTATACAAAATGAAGAAGAGTATATTTATCTTGGACATAAGATCAAATTAGGGAAAGAAAATCAGACAGCGGAAGTACCCAGAAGAATTGGACTAGGTTGGGCAGCCTTTGGGAAACTCAATCATATACTTAAAAACAAGGATATTCCCATGAATTTAAAAAGAAAAGTGTTTGAAACATGTATCCTCCCTGTGCTTACATATGGTCTGGAAACTATCACCTTAACTGCGAGGACCATATATAAATTAAAATGTACACAGCGATCTATGGAGAGACAAATGTTAGGCATAAGTCTGAGAGATAGAATCAGAAATGAAGAAATCAGACGCCGGACAAAGGTTGTCGACGTGGTGGATCGTATTGCCAAGCTAAAGTGGCAATGGGCAGGTCATGTTGCCAGACAGGGAACAGACAGATGGGCACCCAGAGTCCTAGGATGGAGACCATGGGACAAAAAAAAAGAGGAATAGGCCGGCCTCAGAAACGTTGGGCCGATGATATTGTCCCTGTCGCGGGTAGCAGGTGGATGAGAGAAGCCCAAAGAAGAGAAGAATGGAAGAAATTAGAAGAGGCCTACATCCAGCAGTGGAGAGACGGCTGAAGAAGAAGAAGAAGAAGAATACAAAATGAACAGTTTATTTTCATTCAATAACAAAATTTATTTTAAATTTAACTGTTGTAACAATCTTATAGTTAACAAACTTGTTTGTTTTTAGGAAAGTATGTTTAATACATGTAGAATAGTTTTTATCAAATGTCTCCGAATCACAAAGATGTGTTATAGCGAATTCCGAAAACTCAATGAGGAATGAATCTATACAGTTGGCATAATATGAAATTGGATTCTCCAATGGCTTAAAAGAGAGAAATATGAAGAATATTCGTCTCTGATCCGACGCCTAATTGAATAAAAAAAATTTAATACTTTTTTTTGAAAGTGTCAATAATTGGTAAAAAAAGTTTCAGAAACCAATGTTACTTCTTTTCTGGGCTTAAGTAATAGGCTGCACCTTCATCCAATATTTATAGCACTTGTAACTTATAAATTGAATCAATATTTATGTTGAAGAAAAATTAACTTAATTAAGATCTCTTTTTTTAAATAGACCATTAAAGGATGACGTCACAGAAAAATCATTGAGGGGCATCAGGCATCCCAACACAACAGACGATTACGGTGTAATATTAGGTGGAACGCCTAAAGAATACCTAATAATCAAAAAAACTGTCAGTGTCGATTTTGTTATTATTTTGTCGTCTGACTTTCTTTTTTTTCTCTTATGGCATAACATCCTACAAGGATGATTTGCGCAATCTGACTGTTTGCCTCCCAAGCAAAAGCAAATCCATAGACAAGACCACGTGACCTTTAATGGTCTATAAGTAATTATAATAATGTTTCACACTGCAAGCCTCGCCTCCAGCCTAAGGCATCTATCTCTGAGTGTTGCCGCATCTCTTCTAGCTGCTATGAGGGCGTCGTCTTTTTTAGATACAGCAACTTTGACTCTGTAAACATAAATAGCTAGAGATGTTTGTTGAATTTTCATAAAAAGGTATCATTTCAAAAGTATGTAAAAATTTGAAACTCCGTCCATTCCACTTTTCCTGTCATTCTGTCTTCTATTTCCTGTCGTCGTCCATCTCTTTCACAGCATTGTTCTTTGTATCTTTCTTTCACTTTCGCTCTTGAGCTGTCATTTCTCACCACAGACAAACAGCATTCATATCTACCGTAGACAATATCTAACAAAGATTATTTTTAGTTATTGGATTTATAATTTATGCTAAATTATATTATCATAGTATGAAAAGCTTACTTTGCATAAAGCTGATGCATTTCATCTTTATGCTGCAACTGAAGGTTTAGCAGTTGTGCTCTGACTTCCTCCACTTCTTCTCGACTCTTCATCTCGGCTGTTCTCATGGATATCTCCATCTCCGCTATAGTTTGAGCTCTCAACTGAAATAACAACAAATAAAATAAGGAACCAACTATCTACAATGATTCGGAGAAAATGTGCTTTGAGTGGATTTGTTCAAAAGTATTATACATGCTTTCCAAAGACTATCCCCTTCAGCTTTTATTGTCAAATTTTTGAATTTCATCGCTTTTTTTTATAAGTAGGTATTTTGATTGTTGGTGCACTCTGCTATCTTAGTGCCAACACTTATGTATGCAAGTGAGACGTGGACATGGTTAAAGAAGGATGAAAGTGGCGTAAATGCAGTAGAAATGAGATTGTTGAGAAGGATGTGTGGTAAAAGTCTGAGAGATTGTGTGCGTAACAGTGATATACGAAAGGAATGTGAAATGAAAGTTGGTGTATTTACAAGGATGAATGTGAATAAGTTAAGATGGTTTGGGCACGTGGAAAGAATGAATGAGGACAGAATGACCAAGAAGATATATTTGGTTGAGAGAAATGGTGCTCGAAGACGTGGACGTCCGAGGATCAAATGGCAAGATCATTTAAATTAAATCCTACAGGACGGTCACGTGTTGAGCACATTGAACAGGAGAGCATGCATGAGGAATTGTATGACAGTGACGGAAGCGAAAGATGTGTGCAAGGATAGAAGGAAGTGGTGCTCGATCCTTTCTGCCTACCCCGCGAGGGAAGCGGCGTGATGGTATGCATGTATGTATATTTTGATTGTTTTTATTTCAAGTTTGTTCTGTATTGTTACTGTACTTTAAAGGTTGTTTTGGCCATTTATTCTGTTAACAAGTAAATATTGATTTTTGATTACAAATTTTATAGGTAGGACCAAAGATATTGCTCTTAAATAAAAAGCCAAACTAAAACATAAATTATTTAGGTATATTTTTTTATTAATACACTTTGAAATTCTACTAGCTGTGCACCAACTGTGGACCACTGAATACTTCAATTGTAGGAGATATTATATTTATTTATTTTATTCATCACTGTAAGTAGGTATGTAAAATCAAAAAAAAAGTATCATCTAAATATCAGTTATTTATATACAATTTAATGTACAGAGGGCGAGTTTATGCCTAAAATGCGATGTCTTCCAGCTAACCCGGATACACAGATAATATAATAATACACAGAAAAAGATTATTAAATAAGGAAATTATTATAGCACTTGCCTCATCAGCTTGTCTCAATTTTCCTTCAAGTTGTGTTATTGTTATCTGATTCTGAGCACCTGAAACATTGAATTAATATAAATGCAAATAAAACTAAATAAACCATTGAAACCGTGTAACAAATAGTTGTCAATCATATTTTGAACCACTCTAGATTAATCATTCCAGTTGATTACAAGAAAAGGTTATTTCTCATAAAATATAGAGTGTATTTGTGATGCTTCCCTTCTCATAAGAGATATTTTTCTTGAATTTGAACAAAATAATATATTTTTCAAACGTGATTACGTAATGCTACGAGATTAAATTCAATAATGCGTGTGTATTTGACCGTTGCTATGCGTATGAACACAATAAATCATAACAACACCAGTTTATTTAACATGTGGATGACGAATGGTCAAATACCTTTTATAAGACACCCGTCGGTTTGTTTGGCTTACAAACTGCCATCCGTCAACAACTTACCAAAATACTAACGGATATTTGATAAAATGTTTATAAGATCGGCCCTTAGTGGATTATTTCCTTACATAGCTCCTGTGACTCCCGCAATAGCTCTCTAGCCTCCTTGCATCTCTGCAAAGCTGACTGCTCCGCGTCCTCCAACCCTTTCATATCACTCTCGTACTTTAGTTTGATCCGCCTGACAAATGAATAAAAGATTTTTCGTTAATCAAAAGGTTCCAAAAGCATGCAAAAATAATAAAATTCTGCAATGACGTGTAAGAGATTCAACTGTAGGTACCGTCACGGTATATCCCACAAGTAGTGTTGTGGAATTCTCAAGAAATAATTTTTCGAGAAATTTACCAAAAAATTTTTCAGTAAATTTCTCGAAGTATTTTTTTTATTTTTTATTTAGCAGTATAATAATAATAAATACTTTATTCAATCAATCAATAACAATGTACAAATGTTGCGACAATTTATCACCAATATGGCTACAATTGACTGGAAACAAAAAATGTTAGGTACCTACACAAAAAAAAGTGCTAATAACTGAAGAAAAATCTTGATTTTTGACACCCCACATGCCCATATTTAAGTTAAAAAAAATTGCAGGTAGGTACATGGAAAAAAGTGTTAATAACCTCTGATTTGGGCCTTAATTAGCCCCACAAATTTTTGTATCAATCAGGTTGGCTGCGAAGTGTACTGGGCGAAAGGTCATGGAGAATTATGGAGAGAAATTTCTCTTCCATCAGAGGAGAAATTTTCGGAGAAATTTCTCGTTCTCGAGAAATTCCTTTGGAGAATTTTCTCTTCTCACATCACTACCCACAAGTAGAGTAGCCAGAACAGCAGCTGCATGTAATAAACATTCGAGCTGAACTCTCTGCTCCAAAAAAAGTTAAGACATCCAGGATGTGTGACATATACCTCATCGCTGAATTTAAGACGTAATTTTTTTTATTAACATCTGGTGCCTTTTACAAAACACTTGAAAACTTATAGAAAGACCGATATATTCTTTGCCAGATAATTTTGGGAGACTTCTTTTTTTGTCGGGTGCTCCACAGCTTAATTCTTTATTTATCATTACATATCCTAGAAGACATCCTTTTTGTCCTACATGTCCAAAACAACATGACTTATTTACATGCATTCTATACACAATACTTTTTTTCATAGTTTATTTACACACATTATATCCACAAAACTCTTTGTTCCTAACTTATTTCCACACATTCTATCCACAACACTCTTTGTTTGTAACTTATTTACACACATTCTATCCACAACATTCAATTGTTATTTCGAATATGAACTTTATTTATATGTATTTGAAAAGCATTCTATACCTTATTGACTCCTGCATCTCTTTCCTTCCTTCTTCAGCATCAGCCTCCATACTCTCTATAGCTCTCTCTATCTCCCTGTCCCTCTCCCTCCTGGTGACAGCTCTGATCTCCATTTCCTTGTCCCTCATCAGATCAGCTTGTCTCTTTTTATAATCCACCTTGTACTTTTCAAATTCCTTGGTGAATTTATCCTTCAATTGTGTTGCTTCCAACTAAAAGTATAAAAATATTGTACCTATTTTAAAATACATGCTTCTGAAAATAAAGAGAGAGTGAAAAATGTCTACCTTATTTTAAAAAAAATAATACCTAAAATGTATCTAATTCAAAGAAATGTAAAACTTATGCCTTGATCATATAGATATTATATAGTTCTACTATTTTCAATGACAGATTTGTTCTGAGTAATCAAGCGTTTTTGAAAATGTTGGAAACAATGATCATATTTAAGGATATATTCTACTCATTGTTATGTATCTTTGCCTACTCCGAAAAGTATATGAAATAATAAGGAAACATTTCATAATATAAAGTATAATAAGCAAATATATTCGCCAAGAATTTACTAGAGCAACCAAAAAAACTCTGCCATTATTCAAATTGGCGATTTATTTTTACCATTAAAGCATTTCTTTTCTCCTCTGCCTGTTCTTCCAATTGTCTCCTCCTATCTTCCAACTCCTTTTCCTTATCCCTCTTCCATTGTTCAGCCTCTTTTCTGGCTCCTCTTGCCAATTCTCTCCCTTCAGCTCCGGCCCTTTCAGACGCAGCAGCCAATGCTGATTCCCATTCAACACGTTTCTGCTCCATCCTAGAGACATAAAACTCAATCAAAAATTGAAAATACTCCATTAGTTTGTAAATTTTAATATTTTCTATTACGTACCTCTCAGCTGCTAACAACCTTTCTCTGTCCAGTTCATCTTCCAAATGTCTTGTGCTGGATTCCTTCAACACTCTCATTTCTCTCGAGTGCTTCTCCTTCTCTTCTGATATCTTATCTTCCCAATTTTTCTGTACTGACAACATTTGAGCAGCGTGCTTTTCTTCTAGCTCTCGAATTTCACCTTCCAAGCCTTTTATTGTCATATCCTAAGGTTAAAACAACACAAAATATATTTATTTTTTTAAATATGGGTTCTCACTTGGACAAATGTCTCATAGGCCAATATTTTACCTTTATCTTTTGGGTATGCTGTTTCAACCAAGTCTGTTTTTCTCTCTGGTGAGCTTGAGATAATCGTTGTCTTTGATTTTTAAGCTCCAGTTGAAGACGTTCTGCAGAAGCTCTAGCGGCACGAGCACTGCGAGCTTCCGCGGCCTCAACGGCTGCTACCAGTTTTTCTAAAAAGTACGTAATTAGTAAAAACATTCAGGAGATATTTTTAATATAATAAATGTGTCATGAATGTTTAGGAATATGCCTATGTTAAAAAAAACTGAGTAATTCAGCGACAAGCTTGTATCTTAGATTTTTCAGTAAACTCATGATGCTGTTTTCAGACCGCTAGTTTATACATTAAGTACATTATTTTTATACTTACCTTGTGCCCATCATTATAAATAAAATATTACAAAATATTCTAATTAGATTCAAACTAATTTGTCACGTTTTATGCAAGTTCTTGTTGGATTCCCATAAGTGATTATGTAGAATAAAAGCTCACCAATTCGTTCTGCCAATGCCTTCTTCTCATTTATCAGTTGCTCAATAAACTTTTGATGCCTCGTCACAGTTTGGGCCGAATGCTGTGCAGCAGTATTCGCCCTTTGTCTAGCCGCCAATCTCTCAGCCTTAATTCGAGCAGCAGCCCTGTTTGCGGCATTCACCAATGCTGCTCTCAATCTAGCGGCAGCCGCTCCTGCTTTACCGGCGGCAAGAGCTCCAGCCACCGCACGATGAGCCAATTCACCCTTACTCAATTCCATCAATTCTTCAACTCTGAAAATACACCCAATTAAAGATCATAAGAATCGTTGCATAACCAAATTTCTTACAATTTCGTGCGAACATTCATGATGTACACTTACTTCAAAGAAAATGGAGGTTGAGTGTGAGATAACGAAGATATTTCATCATTAGCTGTATTCTCCACTTTTTCCAGATAGCTTAAAATATCCCTATAAAAATAATTTCCGATCAATATTGTAATCAAAGATTTAAAATTACATTAAATTTGATTAAAGTAATAACTTCATTACCTATACTCAGCTGATTTAGTTTCATCCACGGTGTTATTGTTTGATAACTTAATGTCAAGTTTGTCACCTGCCCCTGACGTCATTGACGTTCCAGTTTGTTCAATTTCTTTCAAAACTGAATAAATATTTGTTACCATGTTATCATCATCTAATAAGTCACTCAGTTCATTGCCATCTGTGTCGGGACCAACCCAATCGTTTAAAGAAAACTCCTCACCAAGAGACGGAGTGTATTTGTCCACTTCAAAAGAAACTTCTTTAGTTTTGATTTTGTCCTTTTCAATGCTTTGTTTGACTCCCGATTCTTTTAATTTTTCTTCCCCGTCTCTTGTAGCTGATATAAATTCACTTATTCCTTGTTGCTTTTCTTTGATAATTGGTTCTATTTGTTGTTCCGTTTCATGGGAAGTCATTTTGCTAGGTGAATGTATTTCAATTTTGTATTCGAGATTCTTCTCTTTAATCAAATCTGGCGTTGGAGTGTCGTGAATAATATCATTGGAAGAATTAGTGTCATCCGATGTGCTAATTTTTGTTGCCATCCATGTCATTATTTCATTGTCTTTATCGTTATACTTTTTAGTATTTAAATTCGTGCTACTTTTAGACAGAACAATTTTCTGTGATTTAAATCTAACCCTGTTATTGACATCTTTTTTACACGGTGCGCTTTTAGCCAGTCTTTTCGTTTCGGTTTTACCTTTTCTTTTTATTCCTGAATCACCAGATTCATTACCACTATGGTTTCTGTATTTTGTCGCAATACTTCTGTCTTTCTTTTTTATTTTCTTTTTCGCTTTGAGACTTGATGACTGCATATATTTATTTTCATTTATTTCTTCGTAATCACTGTCAGCTTTGTCGACTTTAATTAGAATTGGTGTTTTGTAGTCTGCCAGTTTATAAGTATTATACTCATCCATAAATTTTGATATATCTCTATTTAAAGGATCTTGGGAATCTAAACGCGATACTTTTGATGTCGAAGACAATTTTAATGTGTCATTCATTTTTGGTTCCATCAATTCGCATGATGGTTCGATATCTGGTGTAGATAGTTTATTATAATTTTTAATATCAAACCTTTCATTGTGACTACTTCTAATGTCTTTCAATGTTAATTCGTGGACATTGTCTATTGTGGCAATTTCCCGTTTGTAGTCTTCAATCACTTTCGATGTGTACTGCTTCGCTTCATTGGTTTGCAAATAATCTGGATATTCCTCATTCGTTGTTTGAACATTTTCATTATCTGCTTTATCAGTTTCTTTCTTGACTATTGCATTACTATCTTGGTGATGAGAAACTGTCTTGTCTTTTTTCTCATCATTGTTGATCAAATCATGTTCTTGACTATTCCTTGAATCTCCAAAGGGTGCTGTTGATATCTTATCATTTGAATAATCAATGATTATATCAGGAATGTCTTTCAGATATCTGCTGACACGCTGATCACTGGTTATTTCAGGGACTTTAATCAATCCTTGATTACTATCACTCAGAATCGGCGAAATTATATACGGATCTTTTGAAAATCTATAATCATTATTTAGTACAGGATCAGAAGTTTTGTAATTGAGATAACTTCCGTTTATTTCTGTATCTTTGGACTCATCGTTGACGTATTTATGACCTTCAAATTTATTACCTGCGAAACACACTGGATCATTTTCTTTCGAAACAACATTTTCTAAGCTGGTCCAAGCTCTTTTCATTCCACCATCTGTACCAATAGAATAATTTATCTCGAGGGATTTGATTTGGTCTTCATTCTTTTGCAGAAAATTGGCTCTATATTTGTTTTCAATCTCCCTAAATCTTCTTTCCATTTCTGATTCATTATTATCTTCAACACTTTTGTAATTCACATTTCTATCGACTATAGTCTTACTTACATCATTATATTTGTTAACCATACATTGATTCAAATCAAGTTTGAGAGAATTCGTTGAAACCATCTCTCTTGTTTCACTTTTTTGCCTATTTTGGACAATATTCTCAATTTTCGGTGCTTCGTGCTTTTGCTTATCTTCGACAGAGCTATTGTTGACTTTTTCATAGCTTGTATAGCGCTCAAATATGGAAGAACATATTTTCGGGCTCATATCTGAATCTTGGCTAGATTCTTCTTCAACGAGAGAGAGTTCTGTATTATACAATCTACCTGATTCTGGTGGACAATCATCGTCCTCACATTCGTCATTTTCCAGGGATGAGGATTCAAATTTGCCATCACCAAATGATACAATTCCTCTCAAGTCTGTATGGTCCTTTGTTTTTGAATCCTCATTTTCCGTCACACCACTCCTTGGCGTAGACTCTGGAAACCAATTGATGGAAATATTTCTTTTAGTTCTGGTAAATTTCTGCACACCCGAACGTCCTGGAACTGGACTACTTGATGCAAAAGGTTGCACATCAGAAGAACTGGAAACACCACTACTTGTATTATCATCTTTGTTATTATTATTTGGCATATATATGGACAATTTCAAAGTATTTTTGGGTTCATAGTTACTGATGTCTTTGGTTTCATCGCTTTCATCAACCATTCTCTCCAATTCGTAAAATTTTTGCGGCTTTGGCTTCTTTAATTTTATTGGACTTCCTTCAACTTTTTCAATCAGATTATTTTCATTTAACTTTTTATTAATTTGAGCTTTGTTTTTAATCTTGGTTCCAAAGCTTGTGACTGTATCAACAGAACTAACATCAGACACATTATCGAAACTAAAGAAATGCCTTGATGGAAATTCTAAGATATTTTTAGTAATCTTCGTTTTGTTTGGCTGCTTCGTGTTCGTTATTGGATCTTTTAGAAGTTTGTTGAATAAAATTGTTGAATCAACTGCTCCAGGAATCGAACAAGACCTGGACATATAATCTGGAAGCAAAAAATAAGAATTTATTTAATTGTTTCCAAAAATATTTGAACTGATTTGGATTTGGATTCTGGAAAGGTTCAAAGATGAATTTTCAAATACCTGATGGTTTAGGAATAAGATCTCTTCTTTCAGCCTGTGTTCTTTTGAGAAAAGGCTGAATTGGTAAAGAATTTGGATGATTCCCTGCTGAAAATGGTCGACGCTTACTGTCAGGGACATTCTGCTTATAAAAAAACATTAAAATAAGTTATCAAAATATTTCCATTTATTATATCACTGTCAAAAACGACTATTCTCAGCTACTGTGGGGTTGACATGCAGTATACAGTGTTATGTAATTTGAAACAAGTGTTTGAAAGAAAACACACTTGTTTGGCATATCATATAAATGATTGTACAACTTATTGTTATTTAAAGATAAGTATTTCTAGACGTAAGTTTTTCTTTAAAAACCATGCATTATGTTGTGTAAATGTCATCCTCGGTGTGAGATATTCCACCAAGGGTACATCAAGGGAGTATTTTAATTGTCGAGTGGGTTTTTGCAGAGGTAATCACATAAGGACAACCTCGAGCCCACTTTTTGTTAAAAAAAAACTTTTGCTCTAGATTGACTGGATGACATGAGAACTGATGTTCTTGAAACATCCAGGGGTAAGTGGTGGGAACACCTCCCTTAATGTTATTCATAGATGTTTAGTTCTATAATATGCTTATAAATATATTAAATGTATTAGGCACAAAACGGCGCACCATAAATTGTCTAGTTATTATTATTTTTATAGATTATTAATTTATGCAAAATAAAAGAAACTTTGTTACTTACAATACTTGTTCCATCATCAGTAACAATACCATAAGTATTAAATATTAAATCAATACTGTAAGTATTGTTTCTGATGATGGAACAAGTAGTTCCGAAAACGTTATAACTAAATACAGTTATTTGAGTGGAAAATACAAAGTTTCTTTTATTTTGCATAAATTAATAATAAATATGGAATACCACAGTGTTAAGCACAAAAAAATTGAGAAGTTATTATTATAGACTTACTAAATTTGACGTATAGAGAGCAGACCTTGGTCTACAAGTTCCAAGAGAAGAGCTTCTGCTTCCGTCATCATCGCCACGACTATTCAAATTTATATGTTCCCCGTAGAGCCTCAAATCCGTTGTATCGAAGGTTTTTGAGGACATAATATTATTATTAATTGTATTATTCACCAAAATAAACCTTGAATCTAACAGGTTAACATCGTGTTGGAGAACTAAATTATTTTATAACACAATAATACGTCTTCTTTGTAATTTTCTACGTCAAACAATGGATTTGATGACATATAATTATTATTTCGTATGTGATTACAAGTTTATTTGTTGTGGCAACTGATTATGTTTGCATAGCAACCCTCCTCTTTAATTTCACTACAGTGGCTCCCTGCTTTTAGACAGAGAACACAATCAATCAACCCTCCGGCAGGGTTACTTCTGGACACAATCTAAATACGACCCCCTAGACAAACCGTACTTGGCGATCGGCTATATAATATTATACAAACGAATTTTCGACAATAACCGCAACAATAATGCATAATTACACGGTACATGTAGGTAGATTATCGAAAAGTTCGCCAGTAGTCGATCGCTAAGTGCGGTTTGTCTACAGTCCTCGACCTGATGGTTTAGTAATAAGATCTCTTCTTTCAGCCTGTGTTCTTTTGAGAAAAAGCTGAATTGGTAAAGAATTTGGATATGTCCCTGCTGAAAATGATCGACGATTACTGTCAAGGACATTCTATATATATAAAAAACCATTAAAATCATCATAACACTATCAAATCATTTCATTGCTAAAACGAACAATAAGTTTTGCAAACTTACGAAGTTAATGTATATTTAGACCCAGTGCACATTTCTCAAATTAACCCTGACTTAATAAAAACCAGCAGTTCTGGATACAGTTTAAATAGGATCTTAATCTTATCCTGATCTTAACTCTACGATGTGCTAAGTGACTATAGTGAAAAAATACATGCATACCAATTCCATGGCAGCTGAGGATTGGATGAAGAGACGATGGATCGAGACTTTTTTGTCTGCCGTATTAAAAAAAATTGCGTTCTTTCTCACGCTGGGTCGGATGGAAATCTACCGATGGCTATTTAAAACTGTGAAGAGGGAATTGATAATTATTTCATTTGTTTAGTTTTCTATACAATTTATAATTAAGTTTTTCAATCAGCACTAAATAAATAAATAAAAATATCAGTCACTGAACGCGTTTTACGTTTAAAATTAGTTAACAATTTATAATTAACAATATTGATCGTATTTGCGCTGTTGTTGATTTTATAATGATATTGTTTTTTTTTGCTATTATTTCATATTGTTATTATAATATTCTCTGGTTACTGTTTGATCTTCGACACCATAAATCATTTTACACTTTGTTATGTCTTATGTATGTGTATGTTTTTTTTTATATATTGTAAACATGTAAAAGGCTTATTGCCGTGTTTATTTGAATAAATAATGTACAGATAGGGTGCAATAATTTGAGTTATACTTATAACGGAGTTGTCCAATTTTTTTATAAAATAATCTACATTAAAATTAATATTATGTCTACGTCGCGTCGTGCACATTTGTATCCGAACTACGCAAATTCAATTTACGACCCCATCTATTGCGTAACTACAGGGTTGGACTGTAAAGGGTGTACCTAATTGTGTATTTCATAGTATGGCAACACTGATTACCGGTGTTACCAACGTGATATTGTACCTATATAATTTACTGCGTTTATACCATAATATTAGTACCCTATTTTATAATATCTAGGTATTTATTGGTTGTTTACTTATAGGTAATTATTAATACTATACAATACCCTCACGCCGTATCCCAGGTGGGGTAGGCAGAGAGAACGGAACGCCATATAGATCTATCCTTACATATTATCTACTTATTTCGCTTACTATACCTACATTCATCCAGTTTCTCATACATGCACGCCGATTCCTCATACTTAACACACGCGCTTTCTCACATCCTTTCTTTCAGACATGCATATCCTCTTTGTCATTCTTTCCTCATTCATTCGTACAACATGACCAAACTATCTCAATTTATTTACACGCATTCTATCAAGAACATGCACTTCTCACATCCACTCATTCTCCTGATATCCTCATTCTTTACTCTATGACACAACGTTTTTCCTACTATTCTTCTCAGTGATCGCATCTCTATACAGCATTTATTCCACTCTCGTCCTTCTTCAATCACGTCCATGTTTCGCTTGCATACATAAGTGTTGGTACAAGAACAGTGTTGTGCGCCAGCATTTTCGCTATGTTCAACACATTGTCATCGCTGACAATGGGTCGATGTGCCAATTATTAATGAAATAAATAAAACAAGTGTTTTATTCTACTATTGATTTATTCGACGATAGAGACGTCTCTCTCGTCGAATAAATCAATAGTAGAATAAAACACTTGTTTAATTTATTTCGCTATGTAATTCTACTACCTAAACACCAACACAGTAAACCTACATACATACATACCATCACGCCGCTTCCCTCGCAGGGTAGGCAGAAAGGATCGAGCGCCACTTCCTTCTATCCTTGCATACATCTTTCGCTTCCGTCACTGTCGTACAATTCCTCATGCATGCATTCCTGTTCAACGTGCTCAACACGTGACCGTCCTGTAGGATTTGATTTAAATGATCTCACCATTTTATCCTCGGACGTCCACGTCTCCGAGCACCATTCCTCTCAGCCAAATATATCTTCTTAGTCATTCTGTCCTCATTCATTCTTTCCACGTGCCCAAACCATCTTAACTTATTTACATTCATTCTTGTTATTACACCAACTTTCATTCCACATTCCTTTCGTATATCACTGTTACGCACACGATCTCTCAGACTTTTACCACAGTAAACCAATTATTAATAATATTTCTATGTATTCTATTTTTTCGGTGGTAACCTTATGAAAGTTTATTTTTATTAATATTAAAATGGTTAAGTTAAACACTGTAACTTTCACTGTATATGACAAAATAAAATTTATTCAATGAAAGTAACAGTGTTTTAACTTAATCATTTTAATATTAATAATATTTCTATTTTCTACATATGGCGGCTGTCGCGAGGTCTCGGGTTCGATTCCCGGCCAGAGCAAAATGATTAATGACCTCTTTCAAATTATCCTGCGTCATAGTATTTGGTGGATTGTTTATGTGTATCGTCGCGTTAGTACCTACCCATAATACAAGAGCTTGTCGGGTTTAATACTGGTTAAGAATTAGGTAAGTACTTGTAGTCCAATAACAGCTTCCCTATCCTATTAACTTCCTTTCACACAGTCACATCCTGTGTCCTGTTTGGGATAAATATGGGATATACATACCACCTACCTACATATTATTATCCTACCTATGTATATTTACCAATGCTACGATTACCTATTATATAATTAAAGATGGAACGAATAGTATATTTGCCGAATATCAAATATTATGCAAGATCATGTGCCGAATAACCGAATATTCGGCACTAATGTGGTGTTCTCACTTTGGCGAATATCGCCAGGCACCAAAATATCGCCAGGCACCAAAATATCGCCAGCCATTTGAACCGTGTGAACAAAATGACAGCTAGTCTGAAACGATAAAAACCAGTAGAAACGATATCGTCTCGAGTTGACCACCTTCCAACATTTTCGGCCGATTGAACGATTCGCGCATCCGTAGATGTGCGCGGCGTTCGTATCTATGGTAAAAACTTTATAACCTATAAATTTTATAATGTTTCCCGCTTCGTGACAGCTGTTATCTTTGTTGTTGGTTTGTGGCGTTTGTTTTCTTAATTAAAAGGCGCCTTATAACATCTACTATAACATTTTCGACTAAAAATAAACACTTCGCGATCTCCATCTCGACGCCATTTTGAAAACAGTGTCAAAATCAAAGCGCATCTGACAGATCGTTTCTAAATCGGTGGACTGTGTGAACAGGTGTGACGATCAATGGGCGTACGGCGAATTTTGTTTTTTCGCCTGGCGTTATTATTTTGAAATTCGCCTGTCGATATTCGCCAAATGTGAACACCCCATTATCATATTCCTCCGAAACTGCTGGACCGATTTTGATGAAATATTGTGTGCTTATCGGCTGGGTCTGAGAATCGGCCAACATCTATTTTTCATACCCCTAAAAGTTAAAAACACCGAATAATAGACTAAATATTCGGTATTCGGCCAAATAGATAGAATACCGAATAGTTGCCTAATATTCGTTGTATTTCTAATATATAGCCTACATTATGTAGGTATATTTACAATGCTATGGGTACTTACAATACATAATTAATAAAATTCTACACCATATAGGTAGGCACTAGGCACTATTAGGCACAATATTATATTGTAGTAATATTATTATGTATCAATATTTTAAAATTTTATTTAACAACAAGAATAATAATAATTTACTTACTATTCCCACGGTAACAGGTATTAAAAACACGTCGACAACATTTGGCACCCGATAAATAAATCTGAAATAATTATATTTTTGAGACAATTACATAGAATTATTTGAGACAATGACATTTATCAATTGAGATTGAGAATAGGGCCCTGGGTCCCTTTTCTCCAATCTCGATTGATAAATGTCGCATGCGAGATATGTCGATTGAAAAACTCGCACGAAAAGTCGATTGGCAGTCTACGACCCTATTCTTGAAGCCATTCGAGATTTAAACGGTTGACGGCAACGTCGCACTTTTTATGTTGTTTTTTGTATGTGGTCATCGAAAATCTTTATTTTATTTTATAAATATAGAAGCACAAAACAGACAATAACTACATAAATAAAGTTAGAAAAAAGGTTAATCTTTCAGAGATCAGCTATCATCCAATACCATGCGCCACAATTAATTTTAAATAGATAGGTACCTAACATTCCGGTCATCTCAACATGCCTACATTATACACAGTCTCGCTCGCTCACTCAATCATCACACTAGCACAAAAACAAATCAATAATAATAATTAAAACAAAAAAAAATCAAGGGGAAAGGAAAAAAAGGGGGGGGAGATCACTGCGTACCTGCTGATTCATTTAGAAATTACATTTCTTTATATATTTATATATTTTTACACGAGAAAAATTACATTTCTTTATATATTTATACACGAGATGGCGCTGATGGCGCATTCGTGTGGCGAGGCACATGACGCACGAGATGGCGCTTTTATATGAGGAGTCACAATCAATATCAAACTTTTCGTTATATTTTTATTTAGACTAAAATACTTTATAAATGCGGCATCACTTTATTTTATTTTCATACCGTATTCGAAATTTAAACAACATTTGAGTGACTCACGGCGGGTATTTTAATCAATTTTTGACATGTCGATCGATGTGACATTCATCTTGAGTGGTAATACACCATTCGACATAATGTCGCAAGATATCGACGCACGACATTAGTCGATTGCGACATTCAAGAATAGGGTATTTAAGAAATCGATCAAAAGTAATAAAATCTCGCATGCGACATCCATCAATCGAGATTGGGGAATAGGGCCCCTGTCCTCTTTCTTTCCTTCCATATGATTAAATAATAAATAAAAAAAATCATTATAATTGCAAATCATTGTTTTGTACCCCTTCCGTACAGTTGGGTGCACTTAATATCTTTACAATATTTGTACCTTTATTGTATAGGAACTTGCCTTTACTACGTACAATACAAAGACAAGCCAAACACAGTCACTATATTACTTTACTAGCATAGTTTTATCCGGCTCCACTCAGGTAAAAAAACATCAAATTAATAACACTTGCAGAGTACATAACGACTGTCCAGTCCCATAGATGAACGAGTAGAAATAGAAATATCTTACACTGGAGAAATTGACATTTTTGTGATTTTGCTACAATTATATTTTGCTTTAAAAATACAACAGAAAGTGAAATATACTACATAATAATCGCACTGTTAGAGGGTTTATGTTGTCTTTGTTCCGTTCAATAGTTAAACAATTCGAAATAATTATTATGACGACCGGTGTGGCGCAGAGGCTAACGCACTTGCCTCTGAGTCACGAGGTCCCGGGTTCGATTCCCGGCCAGAGCAAAATGAAGAATGACCTTCTTCAAATTGTCCTGGGTCTGGGTGTTACATGTATATGTGTTCAGTGCATTGTATATGTGTATCGTCGTGTTAGTACTCATAATACAAGATTCATATCTTAGTTTGGGACTAGCTCGGTCTGTGTGAATTGTCTATACATGTTATGTTATGTTATTTGTCGAATTGAAAATACGCATAAATTTATTCATTAACTAAATACTTCATATATAAAACGAACCGTGTACCTATTTTTTATATTTATTTGTGTGTGGAATTGACATGGCATGGCATCGTTGTACATCTCGGAGTTCTGCATTTCTGTGGAGGCAACGGAAAGGCAAAAATCTCTAAGGTCTGCTAACACAGACTCGTTCAATAGACTTGTGGTGCCGCGTAGCGGGAGTCTGTCTAACTATGTTGATCGTATTTTCTGTGTGGCTGGTCTATTGTTGTGAAACAAAATTCCCTATGATTTGCGAACTCTGGAGAGTGTGGAGGTGTTCAAGGCAGGGTTAAAGACCCTATTGTTCAAGAGGTGTTATAAAGTGTTGTGGAATTCTCAATAAATTATTTTTCGTTAAAATTACCGAGAAATTTCTCGGTAAATTTCCCGAAGTGGAGAATTTTCGAAGGATTATGGTGTATTTTGAGGCAGATACCTTTATTGATCATTTTTACAATGGTCAATAAAAAATACCACTAGGAAAAATTATGGAGAGAAATTTCTCTTCCATCAGAGGAAAAATTCTCGGAGAAATTTCTTTTGAGAATTTTCTCTACTCACATTACTACCAATGGGACCTTGCGGCATTTTTTCCACAAAACGAAGCATCAAAAAAATATTGTATAGTTTTTATTATTATTATTATTATTATTATTAAACATGCCCAAAGAATAAGACTTCATATGGAATGTATTACTTTTCCACTATCTTTGCTAATAACGGTGTCAATTGGGGACATACAAACATATACACAAACGTATTGATTAAAATATATTTTATATTATGTTGATTATATTATATAGCTACCTACACAACACAAGAGTCACCACACCACTTGTGGGAACTGCAGAGAGGAGCCATTCACAGACACGCGACCCGCAAATCTCTTCAACAACTACAGCTATGCGATACCTGAACTCTACTTGATTTGATACAATACATACATACTCGTAAAATACAATATTTTATACCTGCAATCAGCTTCCTAGAGATAAACATTACTGTAGAAGAGGTGTAGACAAGTAAAACTTTTGTTAAGATACATTTGTATCATCACCGACACGACTACAACTAAAATGTATTGTATGAAACTTTATTGGTCCATATAGGTGTCTCTTGGTCAGCCTCTACCATTTCTGCATTCTGTCTTACCCTCCGCGATGGTGATGAACAGGCCTGAGTGTCTGATGTTGTAGCCAATCCAGTTAGCTCGTTGTTGGCTGATTCTTTTAAGTAGTTGCCTTCTTATGCCTACCCTGATTTCGCCTACCTCTTCGTTTTCGACGTGTTCCGACCAATAGATTTTCATCATGCGTCTGTAGCACCACATCTCAAAGGCAGCCAACCGTCCGCTTTTAATCTTGCTGATGGTCCACGTCTCGCAACCATATAGCAGAATGCTCTTTCTATACAAAGGCTTTAGTTAGGTTCTTCCTAACGCTTAAATCAATATTTGGGGATTCCAATATTTTAGATACATAGTTAATTCATTATACGAGCCATAAAACAAATTCACCAAATTGAGAGAACCGGGTGAAAAATATATCCCAGACTAAAAATTGGTTTCCTCAAATGGTGAAGAAATTAATGAGTCAGTGCTTTCGACCGACCGACAGTTATATTAAGCTGGTATCTGACACAGGTATCATCGTGTGGAAATGCCATAAAACTCAGGTGTTTTGGACCATACATGGCACTTATACAAAAAGGAACGTTCAAATATTAATATCAATTCAATATAAAATAAAAATATTCAGCACATTTTTGCGAGTTTTTCTTAGAAATTATACAAATTATTTATATTCACTTTTATCATATATTATTAAATTTGATAAGTATTTAATTATCTACCCACTTGATATTTTTGCCAAAGATCGAATGATTATTAATATTTAATTTATTCCTGTGAATCCCTGTGGGAACTAATGAGGGCTATCTTAATTTATAATCTTTTCATTCAAATGATCTTATCTAAGATAGACAGATATCTAATTAAATAATTTAAATATTTTTTTGGAATAATTTAAAAATATCTACCTATCTATACGCATAGACATTCAATTTTTTGAAAAATTATGTTAAAAATTATTATTAATAATAGTAATGAGTATATGACAGGCTCAAATACAGCATGCAGAAGGCTGTTCTTCTGTCATCCACCAGGATAGTAAGAAGGTTTTTGTCCCTGTAGCTCTGTAAGTGATCTTCCATGATTGTACTATTTCATAGAACATCATGGAAGAATCAACTCGAATTATGTCGGGGTTCTACATTTTGAATATAAATTTATTTTAATATTTTATGGTTTTTGTTATTTAATGTTATATTTAAATTTTATTGTTATTCTTATATTGTTTTCAAAATGTCGAATCTAATATTTTTGTTTTGTTAAATAAATGAGATAATATATGAGATAATAATATTACGCTGTTTCACTCCATAAAATTAAAGATGCTAATAAAAAGTAAAAAAAAAATAAGATGCGCCTTTTTGTGTAGAAACCACCGCAAGAGCCCATTAAAGAATCATAACACCGCCTGAACAAAATGGTCTTTAAAGCCGGGAATACACATGACTGTAGCAGGCACACTTGTATAACAGCTCCTTGCACATGCCACCTAGACCTACTATCATGTGTATATACGCTAGCTGGCATGCCTGTATCTGCCACGCAAGTAGATAGCACAACATTTGATTTACTGGCATGCAACATGAGGGAAGGGACGCGGGGGGCTACGAAACCGGCATGTGTGAACGTCGTGACAGGTACAGGTATTCCAGTAGCTGACTTTCTTTTTTATTTTATCCGCAATTTTCCCTAACAATTCATCAATTTTTTCTGGCAGCATTCTTAAATGGTTTCTGTAACCATCTACATATATCTTCTTGTCGCATTTCTGTAAGCAGACAACTACTTGCTCCAAAATTTTCCCTTCTGCTAATCCAATCTTTCACCCAAATTCGTCTTCTTTTACTATTCTTTTTTCTCTCATTAAATTAGCCACACATTGTACTGCTTATTGCAATATGATGATATTTAATTCATTTTGAATGTTTTCCATTGGAAAAAAGCTTGAGAATGAGTGTTTTGAGACATGTACTGTCTCGTGGCTAGCTTGTGTAGGTATACGTCTTGCAAATACAGGCATGCAAGAACGCAAATTGCATGCAAGTTTAACTTGCAAATGTATCCACATCGCGCCAGTAACTTCCACATGCCATTAACAAGCATGCACGCTACTATTCCATTTTACAGGCATGTGTGTCGCCGCCTTAACTCTGCTTTGAACACCTCCACACTCTCCAGAGTTCGCAAATCATATGGAATTTTAATCCACAGCATCGGACTAACCACACAGAAGGTATTCCGCACTTTATTGCAAAAGATATTGCATAGAATCATGGACATGATGTCAAATGAAAGAAGAATGCACATTTGAGAGGTTTTCATTCATCCAATTTAATTATTACTTAATTCAATCGATACATTGAATTTCAAAAGCTTTTATGAATGACACATTCTACCGATCGAAAGCACAATAAATAATAATAAAAATACACACATAATAGAAATGCACAGCCAGGAGCAAAAAAAGCTCTCGAATGATGGATGGCTTTTATATTCGACAGGAATACAATTCATACAATCGAGCTTTTAAAGATGTAAGCTTTTTGTGTGAAAAGGATGATTTTAAAAGGTTTTTTTTTTACAATGTAATAATATTTCGAATGATTGGTTTTGTAGGTTACTAGGTTATTTACTTATTTTTATGCTATTTAAGAAAAAATTGTATCAATAGTCAGTCAACAAGGATAAAGGGTAGATTGAGAATAATACAATATGCCTTCGTTTATTTTATTCTTCACTGTACATTGGTTACAAATTTACAATACTGTGCGCTGTACAGTATATTATGTTTATGCGGACAGTGGTTAGTGTGAGTGGGATAACAGCATTATTAGTAAGTATTACTTTAATGTGCATAAAAATAAGTCAATTTACTGGCGGGCGCTGTAGTTTGCAAAAATAAAGTAGGTGACAGTAAGTACCCTTCATGTGAAGGGTGAACAAGTTCATTGATTTTTTTCGTTATGCAGTTTTGTTCCTCTAAATGAGTTTTTTAGAATGGTAAGTAAAATGTAAAAAAAAACCTGGCTCATTTCTTTGTAAATCACATTGCAATGATGAAATAATGATGCAATAAATGATGTCTCTAACTTTATATTTTGCTCTCCTTTAAAATGATAATTTGTCATGCAAAAATAACGTATGTGCGTTTGCAAGCCGTTGGTTGATGTAAAGATATTCAGGAAGTATTCGGATTAATATTAAAAACTCAAATTCATATTTTATAGACATACCAAACTGAAAATTGTGATTTTGCTTGAAGTGGATACTAAAAAAAATGTAGGTTGCTAAAACTAATCAACCCTCTATAATACCCTAAACCTATATTACATGGACTAGAAATTCAAAAGAAATATTTATTTATTTCTATCAGCAAGCCTTTTACATAATAAAACTTATACTTCTTATATTCCCTCTATCATGCCCTCCAATATAAGTCAGAGGAGACGGTACTTTTTTCCACGCAGCACGTAGCCCAAATATTGAAAAAGCATAGTTGTATATTTTACTATTATTATTAATTTTGTAAATAATTTTATAGCCAATCTGTATTGCACTGCTAGTTAGTCTATTAGGTCAATGTGTTAGATGCCATTTTTTTCCAATTGTCATAGGTAAAGGTCGCATAAAATTTTCTCACATAACGCTATATCAATTTGTCAATGCTCCATCACTCTTACGATGATCAAGGTTTGCATGTGAACTACTTGTTATATTATTTATAGACACTAACATACCTATACCTGTTCCTATTTTTATTTTATTATATACCTATTTATTTATACATCTACATGAATATGTATTACACACAAACTGCTTCACTCGTGGGAATTTAGTAATAATAATAAGATGGACGTAAAATATATGGGCGAGATGAATAAGGAATCGTGAAAAAGGATTATTACATTATGAAGGTATTTATTTTCCTGTATACTACAATATAATACAGTTTTACTATTATTTGAGGGCTTAGAAGCAATGTGGCATCGAGCCAATTTTCACAAATAATTAACTATGGATGTAGAACTGTTTTGTTTAAACTGGCTACGCTGTAGTTCAATCGTTGCAATCTTGTATTTTATAACTGTTGATTTTGAAAAACTCCATATTTACTCCATAAAACAAAAACTTTGTATAGTTTTACGATGTACCTACTTCTATTTTACTGACCAGCAGGGCTACTCTTGACAAAACTAAACACGATCTTAATCTAGTCTTGATCTTGATCATACGACGCACGAAGTGACTATTGGCCAAAAATACATGCAAACCGATCGCGCGTTAGCGGTGGCGCGGTGTTTTTGACCATAGTCCCTTCGTGCGTCGTATGATCAAGATCAAGACTAGATTAAGATCGTGTTTAGTTTTGTCAAGAGTAACCCTGCAGGTTTCGACATGTTATGTCTTTATCGAACTCATTAAATAGCCTCTATTCTCGAGTAAATCAAATTAAGAAACTGATATGCTACTATACGATATGTTCCGTTATCTCTGCTTACCAAGTGGGGTAAGCAGAGATAACGGAACGCCATATTATAGATCTATACTTACATACTTCTTTCGATTCTTCCAGATTCATGCCATTTCTCATACACATGCGTCGATTTCTCTTAATCATCACGAGGTCGTCCTTGATAATTTGATCCACGTGATTCTCTAACGCCACTCACCACCTCCTGACACCCCTTCTTTCAGACAAGCATTTCTATCAAAAACACTTCAAATAGAAAAAAAGTACTGTTTTCTCAATTTCAATGTTCCAAGATCAATAATAATAATAGGTAACTAGACATTTTTTTAAGATGCGCCGTTTTGTGGAAAAACCCCTTGCAAGGGCTGATTCAAGAATCATAGCACCTTCTGAACAATAAGATCTTTAACCCTAGCTTGAACACATCCACACTCCTTAGAGTTCGTAAATTCATAGGGAATTTTGTTCCACAGCAAAGGACCAGCCACACAGAAGACACGGTTAACATAGTTAGCCAGACGCTTTCTACGTATTGACAGAGTCTGTGTTAGCAGACGTTTATGATTTTTACCTTTCCGTTGCCAATGATGTGCCATTGCTTCTGTACCCCTCATTTATAGGTACGAATTTACTTTTACACAATAACAAAACTTATTGCATCTTTAGATTATTGTGATTGTGGGAATTCCGAAAATAAATTGCAAAAAAGAGTCACTGACAAAAAATTGGATTACCACTCCTTTCTGTAAACTTTCGAATGTCCTGTAAAAAGCAGATATTTACCAATTCATAAAACATAACATGTGTGTAAGATATTTCGCAACCACTTCAGTCTATTTTTATTTTTTATAACATGTAGAGGACAGCCTGTATGGATATTATAATCTGCAGTTAATCCACTATAGCTATCATTACTAATAGAGTTTATTTATTCAAATATACACGGTAATAAGCCTTTTACATGTTACTAAAATATCATCGCCCTCAACGCTCCTCTCGGGAGCACAGGGCAGAAACCAGCCTCCTCCATTCAGAGCGTCTCTGCGCCAATTCCGTCACCTCTTTCCACGACATTCCCTGCGCTCTGATATCGTTGTCATAGGAACGGTGTATTGTGAAAGAGGGACGCCCGGGCCGACGGAACCCTTGCGGACGGAAGAACAGCGCTCTTTTTGGCCAACTATCATTTGGCATTCTCAAAACATGTCCCAACTAGGACCATCGTCTCTCCTGTATTACGGAGATTACATGCTGGATGCGCCGGCGCACAGCATCATTTTGTAACATGTTCATACCATTTGGCTTCCAAAATCCTTGTCCATATTTATGTTAATAAAATATAAATTTTATACATAGACACAACAATGACATAACCATATGTAAAATAGTTTATTGTGTCGAAGATCAAACAGTATCAGTTTATCACAGAGGCGAGATTTCTTCCAACTAACCCACTAGTTACCTTACTTTTGGGTTGTGGAAGATACCTTGATAGTATAGATTAAATAAAATATTTATTTGGTTTACAGAAGTTGTACAAATAACAAGAAAAAACAAATGATAATTTAAAAAATTTTTTATTCGTGGGGTCAATCATTGTTTTGAAAAAACATTAGTGCATAAAAATATTCACAGATTAATAAAAATAATATGTTAAAGTAGTTAAATAATATTTTTACGAAATAAAACTTAAATTATTTAAACACTCAAAAAGACAAAACAAACGCGTTAAACTTAATAAATAATAATAATAATAGTTAAAAATAATATTAATTTTAAAATAAACATAATTAACTGAATGGCATAACGCAAAAAAAAAACAATGCAGTGATGGGGCGATAAATATTTCAAGCCAATCCTACAGATCAAAATGAGATAATGGAGAAAATTATCCAACAGACACAATCATCATTTCACAAGAAAGGTGTGTCGATGCTCACGAATCGGCTTAGGCTGGTTTAACATGAGATGATTATGATGATAATATTATTACTATTGTATTGAGTTATCATTAACTGTTACAGAAAATTGTTCATTAGTTTTATCAATACATTATATGTTTACCTTTATTATAATGTTAATATGAATCATTTTTAATTGAAATGGGCTGTAATCCCTTCTCCCTTCCTCATTCAATAATTATTATTTTAAGAAATTGTGGTATTAAAATACTCAAATATTGGACACTATGTATATAATACATTAAATTATTTTATTACTGAATATTGGACAAATATTGGACACTATAATACATTAAATTATTGTATTACTGAATATTGGACAAATATTGGACACTATAATTGCGGAATAAAACATTAATTATTGTATTACTGCACTGTCCATTGTTTAAGGTTAAGTTGTTGTCCATTGAAAAAAAAAAATAAAGAAAGGTGCTACTAGAGAGATTATTTATTTATTTTTTGACTTGACACATTGTTGCATAATTAAACCATCCAATTAATTATGTATAATAATTAAGTATACATACAACAAACATACTATATCTATAAATTATTATTTATTTTATATAATTATCTGTTTTATTAAAGCTTGATGATTCCATTGAAGAAATCTATATCACATACAATTAACAATTAATTACTGTGTACAAAATACTTAATAATTAATTACCATAGTTTTTAGATAAATAAGGATGGACACGTTTTTAGTACAAAGAATCGATGAGCAATTCGTCGGTAGAGTTCGTCGGTAGCCTGGAGGTAGAGTCTCGGCCTCGTGAACAAGGGGTCCGTGGTTCGATCCCTGGTACCGGCAAACTCCCCTTTCACGACACAAGCTTTTAGCTTACTGTGAAAGGTGTATAAGGTTGTATTTGGGTTTATTTCAAAACCCAGATATATCTTTAAAAAAAAAAGAAAAAAAAAAAAAAAAAATAAAAAAAAAAAAAAAAATCAATAGGTACCACATTCTTCATTACTTTTCATGTAAATTTCATACAATTAGACTGTTTTGAAAATCAAAGTTTTATAATGAAGAAAGTGTTTGCATACCAGTTAAAAAAAAATAAAAACAATTTTTGGATTTTCCCTATCTCGATATCTATCCATACAATTGAAGACTTAAGAATTTAGATTCAATACATAAAAAATAAGATTGGTGATGGAGAGATTAAATTAACATTTTTGCTCAACGTTCGAATGAATTTGGAATTCGAATCGAAAACAGTCAACAGATATTACTCGTTCCACTGAATCTTATATTTTTGATGAAAAAGCTCGATAGTCAATTATTTCTAGACGAGCATAGTATTATACCTAGATAATCGAATGAATCGATTGTTATGTTCGATTACCGAAAACTATTCTTACAACAGCGCTGCAATGATTATATTATAATAATTATGTTATGAATTTTGTAACACAATTGGATGTCGGGAACTGGATTTTACTTACGAGAAGTGTAAGATGTCAATCATTTTGAACCACTCTAGATTAATCGTTACTCTTAACCAAGCATTGAGTCTATTCAGAAGCGTCGAGACTCTGTCGTGCACTCCTTAAGGAAGTTCACATATGTATGTGTAGCATATACAACATACCTACCTAGTTAATAATACCTATTCATATAGGTTGACTATTGGTGAGTGTGATCAATTGGAATGATTAATCTAGAGTGGCTCAAAATTTGATTGATATAATAATTATATTTACTGGCCATAATCCACTTCTGGAGGTTACCTCAGGAATTAGTAAAAGCTCCTTAATCATTACTTTTTTATATAAATAAGACCATAATTATCATAATGATGAGTCTTGCTTATATTATTTGAAAAATAAAAAGGTAAAAAATATATATGTATATTACTAACCTATAGTGAAAATTATTATTTTAAAACAAAATATGGAAGCACATAAGTAGTTTTGGTCTATTCTAACACTCTAAAACACAACCGTTTTTAATAAAATTAACAAATTTACATTATTAAATTAACTTACAAAAAAACAGTAATATCATTTAATAATAATAAAAAAAAAACAATTATTATTATTTTTTAATGAAAATCAAACAATTAGTTAGTAACAATATTAAAATTAAACTTGCATTTTTTTTACAAATTGTCAATTAAAGCTTTTTTGAAAGTGTACTACTTAACACCCGTATTTTTTTTAGTCATCTCCTCCTACCATGGTCTCCACATGGCATCGCCAGAACCTCCAGCTTTAGGTTGACCTCTTTCATTATTATTTTCTGGAGTTCTATTTCCATCCCTCGGAGGAGACACATCTCGAACACGATTGACAACAGCAACTCTTTGTTCTTCGTAATGAATCGAACTGCTCACAGTTGGACAAGCGAGTTTCATCATTTTTGTTGGTATCATAATATTATTTTCTTGTCTGGGTGCTATTGTCAATAATCCAGTTGATTCTATTGGGTAGGCTCTTTTCTTTCCGGTGATAGGAGTCATTGAATAATCCAATGCCATCTTTGGTGAAGTAGCATTATTACTAATACTGTCTGATGATAATCTAGCGCTATTATATTCTCCACTAGAATTAAGTGAAGGAGGAGTCAGTTGTCCGTAAGGATATTCGTCCGCTGCTACCTGGTGCTGTTGTTGCCGCAACATTATTTGATCATTTTCCGCTCTGCCGATTTTCGTAGATTCTCCCACGTTGATAATTGTCGATGTTGTTGATGATACGGTTGGCTTTTGTGTCTCGGGACTTGATTCTGTGAATGAATTAGTTTGACTGGGTGGCGTGGGAAAAGGCCCTGAAGATAATATATTATTACCGATATTCCTATGGGGAGGTGTTGTCGGTCCTGATTTATATGAATCACAACTTGTTATGGAAGATGTAGGACTTGGAGGTTTGTTATGGATATTGTTATTATTATTGGCGTTGCCACGAACTGTTTGAAAGGCACTCATATGATCAGCATGGAGTAAATAATCTGGTACGGTTGGAGCAAAAGGAAGTTGGCTGTTTGCCGGTAGCACCAAAGCTAATTCTCCCGTTGGAAGTCTGCTCGGTATCAAAGGAACTCCTCCGACGTGAATGTTTCCGTTAAAATCATGAGGCATTGCAGGTGTAGTATTCGTCTGTGGTTGATTCAAAGCTGTTATGCAAGATCCAAGATGCTGACGGAGTCTGGCACGTGCTGAAGGTGTCAAAGATGCAGATCTTGAAAGGAATTTCGTGGCTTCCGCGGCGCATTCTGTGAATCCTTCCCTGAATCGAGCCAGTACTGCCGGATCTGAAGCGGCAGCCGCAGCAAGACTTCTTCGTTGTATGTTCTGCAGATGACGAACTGTCATTTCTAGGATGTCTGCTTTCTCCAATTTGGAATGACGAGCCGGCTGTAAAGAAGAGAAAATATAATTTAATAAATTGGTACAACAAGTAAATACAATTGTGGGTATTTATACATAATTATATTATTTAAATACACATATCTTTGGGAAGCTTTTTATATTAAATATTATATTAATTTATTACAAAAAACTGTGGCGTTAAGATGGATAACATTTAGTTGGCCAACGGTACTTGGTGGAAGTTCATGTCATTATGGGTTTTCCCACCACTTTTTCGTGGACGTTTCAAGAGCAGAGTTCCTATATCATCCAGACTCAACGAAACAAGAGAGGGCTCAGGGTTTGCCAGAAGGACTCCACCCGACAAAATCCTCCCAAAAATTACAAAACCATTAATGTCCCTTGGAGGAGATACTCACTACTACAATATTCTTACAAACTATATTCATGGAAGTTCATGGCAAATAAACAAAAATAAAACTAAACTTTCGAGAGCTTCCACTCTCATCATCAGACTATTATAAAGTAACTTTAGCCTGATGATGACAACAGAAGCTCTTGAAAGCCAGCTCGCTTATAAAGTCGCTGTGGAAGTACTTAATATAAGTGTTTAATCTTAATTTATTCATTGAATTCGTTCGTCGGTAGCCTGGAGGTAGAGTCTCGGCCTTCAGAACAAGGGGAAGGGAAAATGCAGTTTTATAGAACTGTACACAAAGAATATTTGAGTTCGTCGATAGCCTGGAGGTAGAGTCTCGACCTTGTTAACATGAGATCCGTGGTTCGATCCCAGGTGCCGGCAAACTCCCCTTTCACGGCACAAGCTTTTAGCTTAGTGTGAAAGGTGTGTAAGGTTTGTAAGTAACAAAACCCAGATATATCTGTTATATTAAAAAAAAAAACAGAATTTAGACGTCTATCGATGACATTAAGTTTTTGAACTACTATAGATGACTCGTACACATTGAATTGCTCAGAAAAATGGACATTAATATTTTTGCCTAGTCTGAGGATCTACCCGGGTTTAAAGAGTACTCTTAACCAGCCTTGTGTCGATTCGTAAGCATCGAGACTCTGTATCATGCTATCCTTAAGGAAGTTCACATTGATGTATCACCACGTACACACGGTATATATAATACCTAACTAGTATGTAACCTAATTCATTAGGTTGGACTAGTGGTTAACACACTCGCCTTGCAAGCGAGGGGTCGTGGGTTCGATCCTCAGACTAGGCAAAAATATTAATGTCCATTTTTCTGAGCAATTCAATGTGTACGAGTCATCTATAGTAGTTCAAAAACTTAATGTGATTGACATCCACACTTCTGAGCAAAGTGAAATCCAGTTTTCAACACAACAGACTGTGTTACATACAATAGTCTATCGATGATTCAAGAGATTGATAAATTATAAAATTTCTTAAAAAAACTATTCCTTTAAGAAAACCCATTAATGCCAATGAAGTTACCTCTTTGCATGATTTTTTTAACGCTCGACATCGTTCTTATAAAAACGGTGTAGTGTGAAAGAGAATCTTAAAGATTATCGGAAATCATGTTGAAAAAAAAAGCATATCTTTTGGGGTATAATAACTATTTTTTAAAACTCGTTTTTCTGCCATGACAATAATAATACAGTATTAATATTTTATTTATTCTATATGGATCAAACAGTTGAAACAATAAATATAAACAATTAATTATAACAATGAGCAAACCAATTAAGATCCCTTTCTTACCATCTAATAAACATAAATTTGAGGTAGTACTCTATTAAATAAAAAGATACAGGAAGAATAAAAAAACACATATAAAAATGTTAAAAAAATTCAAAGCACATAAAAATACACTCATTCACCAAAGTCCACAAATCCAATCCCCAAAAGTAGCGTTTACCATGTCAAAAACCCGTATTAAAATGTCAAGACGTGATGGAAAAATGGTTCACACAACTAGTGATGTGAGAAGAGAAAATTCTCCAAAGAAATTTGTGGAGAACGAGAAATTTCTCCGAGAATTTCTCCTCTGATGGAAGAGAAATTTCTCTCCATAATTTTTCTTAGTGGTATTATGTATGACCTTTCGCCCAGTACACTTCGCAGCTAACCTGATTGATCCAAAAATTTGTGGGACTGATTAAGGCCCAAATCAGAGGTTATTAACACTGTTTTCGATGTACGTACCTGCAATTTTTTTTTTAACTTAAATATGGGCATGTGGGGTGTCAAACATCAAGATTTTTCATCAGTTATTAGCACTTTTTTCCATGTAGGTACCTAATATTTTTTTGTTTCCATAATTAATTGTAGCCATATTGGTGATAAATTGTCTCAACATTTGTACATTGTTATTGATTGATTGAATAAAGTATTTATTATTATTATACTATTAAATAAAAAATAATAAAAAATCTCCGAAAATGCTCTACTTCTTGAGAATTCCACAACACTACACACAAAGTACGAAAAATAAAATAAATGATTCAAAGAATGAGCGGCAGGTAGTTCTGATATTACTATTATGCAGTAAAAACTTCATTCATTCTTTCATAACACACTCAAGACACAAAGAGTATATAAAAAAAATCCATTTATCATTATTTCTGCCGTCAATGGACAACAGGACAATTGCCTCCTGGTTAATAATAATTATTTGGGAACAGTTTCCAAAATTTGACAACTACATAATTTTATTATTATTACTGTTGCTGATTGTTGTTGGGATTGTCAGGGGTAGGAAACATTTTTAGCAAAATATATTATTATTTTTAAATAAAAAATCGTTATGGTGCTCGCTGTTGGAACAATCTTCCTTCGAAAATCACGACGATAACAACCTTTCATTCTTTCAGACAAGCTGTCAAAAATCATTTCCTTACATTGAATTTAGCATCTGATTCCTAATTCCTTTTCCCCTATGCATGTGCACGCTGCAATATATGATCTACTTTTTATTACCTATAATACATGTGTCCATAAGTATAAATTGTTGCTTGCATGTGTTATTTTTCTTAAGTTTATTATTTTTGTTTTGTTTTTACTATTACTGTTGATATATATGGGTTTGTATATGTATATAATGTACCTATGTGTTTTATTTTTGTTTTAATTGTAATAACCGGGTTAGTTGGAAGACATCGCATCTTAGCGATAAACTCGCCCTCTGTACATTGAATTGTATAACTGTTATTTTTATGACACTGTTTTATTTTGTAATATTGTAACCAATGTACAGTGAAGAATATAATAAATAAAAATAAATACATATTGCCAGTGTTTGGGATAATATATTCCTTAGGTAGTTTGTTCACGAGAGATGGGAAGTGTGAAAGCGATATTGAAAAGAGAAAAGTTGCTAGCAATAAGGTAATGGTGCAATCTGACCAATAATTGCAAATAGAAACATATCTACTACTACAGCTAAAAGGTTGGTGCACTCTGCAATCTTAGTGCCAACACTTATGTATGCAAGTGAGACGTGGACATGGTTAATGAAGGATGAAAGTGGCATAAATGCAGTAGAAATGAGATCGTTGAGAATGATGCGTGGAAAAAGTCTGAGAACAAGCCTCTCCAGGTTGTCTGGTCCTCTCCGTGCGATGTGCATACTGCAGTGGACAATCGTTCCTTTATTTTAAATTCTGCGAGGATGGACGAATTTGTTCTATGTATACTTATGTGCTGTCCACGGTATGCGCAGTAAATGCCTCCAGCACCACATTTCGAAGGTATCTATTCTAGCACGTTCTTGAGATTTGATTGTCCAGGTTTCGGCTGCATACAAGAATATGGAAAAGACTTGTGACTTCACCATGGTTAATACGCCAAATTTAGATATATAATAATATTTTTAATATAATTTAATTGAATTGAGGATCAATTCTTTTTAAGTATGTATTATATATTGAATGTGACAAATATAACAAAGAACGATATTGAAAACTACTACGAAGGGAATTTTCTTCCCACACTGAAATAATAATAATGTATCGATAATATTGCAAAATAATTTTATTTCCTATATTTCCCATTCTTTTCAAGCATGTATAATAAATAAACAAAAACAAACAACAAGTTACAAAACCTACATAATAGTATAAATCTTCAGCTATCTGGCTCCCTTTACATAATACATAATATAGTTCCCATGTGAAATAATTCACTGGGGATGTCCACCCTTCTGTACCCGCATAAGGAGCACCTGGATGACTTAGTTCTCTAAGTGTCGGAGGTGAGAATAATATAATATTCTTAAAAGGAACAATGAATGGGGACAGAAAAATAAGTCGCACATACATTCTGTGGGTGAGAGAGAAGTGAAGAAAATTATTAACAAATGTAAAAATTTACAATTGATTTTTCTCATATAACTTTACTATTATACCCTCTTCAGTGCGCAAGGGTTCCATCGGCAAGGGAGCCCCTCTTTCGCAATATACCGTTCCTGTGACAACGACATCAGAGCATAGGGAGTGTCGTGGGAAGAGGTGACGCGATTGGGTCTGACTGAATGAAGGAGGCTGGTTTCTTCCATGCGCTCCCGAGGAGCGTCGAGGACGATAATGATTATACCCTCACGCCATATCTCATGTGGGGTAGACAAAGAGAACAAAAAGCCATATAGATATACTTTTCTTATTTAACTCTACTTATAAATTAAATTGAGATGGTTTGGTCATGTGGAACGAATGAAAGGGGAAAGAATGACAAAGAGGATATACTTGTCTGAAAGAAAGGGTTTCAGGAAGCGCGGGCGTCCGAGAACTACGTGGCTTGACCACGTGGATCAAACTCTCAATGAAGGTCGCGTGTTAAGTAAGAGGAATCGGCGTGCATGTATGAGAAACTGTATGAATTATGAGGAAGCGAAACAAGTATGTAAGGATAGATCTATATGGCGTTCCGTCCTCTCTGCCTAGACCACCTGGGACACGGCGTGAGGGAATAGTATAGTATAGTAACTTTACTTATTCCTTCACGCCATATTCCAAATGGGGTAGGCAGAGAGAACGAAACGCCATATAGATCTATATTTACATACTTTTTTCGCTTCTTCTATAGGTATTCATACAATTTCCCATGCGATCACGTCGATTTCTCTTACTCAACACACACCGGTTCATTACAACAGTATATAATAATAATATTATTGTCTATTACATGCAGATTTGTAGGTAGCCATACGTTTCTCGCACCCTTCGCATTCCATCACACGCAAGAAATAGTTACCTACATACTATAATATATACCCAAAGTGGTCAGGAATATAAAATTAATTAGGTATTATTAATGATTTTATGGAGGGGTGGTAGCGTGGGATACTGTTTGTGTTACCTGCATGAAGTTCATAGGTATTTATTAATTATGCACGATAAAGTATAAAATAATACATAAGTATAAACAAACATACTATCTATATCATCAATAAATTATTGTTGTTGTTGTATATGTTCGTAATGTCAAGTTATGTATTTGCATTTTTTATTTTAATTTTATTTCTTCTTTGTATTAAATTAACCCCATCGATAACGGAAATACACTACAACCCCGTTTTTTTTATATCTGGATTAATTCTATTTGTTTTAACTTTTTTTTATCAAAATTGTGTTTTTTACCACTGACTTGGTGAATTGATCTTACAAACGAACTTAATAATTAAATTTTGTGGAAGTTGTAAATAAATTTGGTCCTTATTGTTTTATATTTATTTATAAATAATAATAACACTTTATTGATCAGAAAAAAATCATGAGCAATTGGCGAGCTTATTGCCTGGAGGCAATATCTTCCAGCTAACCAAAATTATTTTATTATGTCATTAACGCAAATCATCCCTTATATAACAAAATAAAAAGCAATTTTTATCAAATTTAACAATTTACCTATATTTTTCTGTCAAAAATTATACTTGGGTAAATGTTAGCTATATCGTGACAAAAACTAAAAACTGTTATAAAAAGAAACAAAATACTTTATGTATTGATTGATCTACATGAATTATTGATTAATTATATCAAAAATTAGTTTGTATATTTATGTAGTATTAATGTAGTATAAAATGAGTTCGTCGGTAGCCTGGAGGTAGAGTCTCGGCCTCCGGAACAAGGGGTCCGTGGTTCGATCCCAGGTGCCGGCAAACTCCCCTTTCACGGCACAAGCTTTTAGCTTAGTGTGAAAGGTGTATAAGGTTGTATTTGGGTTTATAACAAAAACCCAGATATATCTTTTTAAAAAAAAAAAAAAAAAAAAAAAAAAAAAAAAAAAAAAAAAAAAAAAAAAAAAAAAAAAAAAAAAAAAATAGAGCAAAGGGGTCCGCGGTTCGATCCCAGACACAAGCTTTTAGCTTACTATGTGGAAGGTGTATAAAGTTGTATTTGGGTTTATAACAAAACCCAGATATATCTTTTAAAAAAAAAATAGCAAAGCGTTAATGAAAGAACTCGTAACTCGAACACCCGCATACGTATGTGACGTTGTAGTTCCCACCAAATAGCATAGCGATGCGGTATCGTCCCCTTATCAAACTCATTGACAATCAACCCCACCTGGATATTATGATGCACTTGTACGTACAAAATACAGTATATATTATTTTTATGTGTCGGTATTCCCTTCACACGTTATAAGTGTATAATTCCTACACTGTAGGTATAATAGGTAATAACACAGGGTGTTTTTTTTAATATTATTTTAGAATTGCTTGAACTTTTTATTTATTCTTTTTGCACATCATCATTGTGTTAACAAAAAAAAAATTAAAATATCATAGGTATAAAGCAATACAAAATTTGAAATACTAGGACGATGTACAAAATTTAAAATACTAGGACGATATGCAGTGGTGAGATTATCACTACCAAGTGATTTCTTCCATCTAACACTTTTTCCATCAGCAACGAATTTTAAAATCGATTGCGATTCTGTGATATAAACTCAGTTTAGTTCACCATTTTGCCACGAGGAAAGATGTTGGGTGACATGATGGTCGAGTATCGGCCTTAAAATTGAGAGATTCCGTATTCAAATACCTACTCTTAATAATTTTGATGGAAGGTCCTTTCAGTAAAACGACCATAAACAAGTTTTTTTTCATATTATTATAATCAATTGTCTTATTCTCTATGAATTTGTATTGAAAATCAGAATCATAAACAAAATTATCATACTGTCGAGAATTATATAAAGTTGTTTTCATTTTAAATGACTGTTATTTCTTACTTATTTTTTACGAAAATACTTCAAACTACATACAACATAACTGTGAGTATTAACATGTCAGTGAAAGCATAGGATATAACATAACATGTATAGACAATTCACACAGACCGAGCTAGTCCCAAATTAAGAAATCTTGTATTATGGGTACAAACGCGACGATACACATATATACCTACATACATGTAACACCCAGATCCAGGACAATTTGAAAAAGGCCATTCTTCATTTTGCCCTGGCCGAGAATCGAACCTTGGACCTCGTGATTTAAAAGCAAGAGCGTTAGCCTCCGCGCCACACCGGCCGTCAAATAGACGTGTTCATTTTAGATCAGGGATGCACAGACTTACTCACCCCTGTTCCCGGAACAGGGGTGAGGGGCCAATCTTTAAGTAGTTTTTTTTTAAGAATATTTTTCGCAGTACCCTTTTCTACAAGGAATCATTAATATCCGTTACTTTTTACCGAATATTAGCTGACACCTGACACTCTGGATGATCATCCGAAGAGAAACAGTCTGAATACTACTTAAATAAAACACCCTGTAGGTGCATAATAATATTATATACCTGCTATACCTACATAAATGCCGATACACGCTAAGTACAGGAGAATTCCTATACCCAATAGTAAGTTAGTACCAGTTGATATATTATAATAATCATAATTATATAAAACTTATGCCTACTGAGTACCGACACATAAAAATATACTTGTATATAGGAGGGGAGTCGTGGGAATATGGGACTCCTCACATATAGGTACTATAATATTATACAGACTATACCCTCACGCCGTATCCCAAGTGGGGAAGGCAGAGAGAACGGAACGCCATATAAACATAACCTTAAACACTACTTTCGCTTCTTACGTCGATTGCTCGGTCAATTTCCACAAGTTATCCAATAGTGCCCAGAACGTAGTTGGGTTTCATGGATCATTTCCAGGGACAGATCTTTATTGGTCAGTAAATCTCACAATATAACATATAATTATTATGTTAAGGGAATTCAATTCAGTATAATACAAATTGTTACTTGCTTATTTGAATAAATATTAAAATTAATGTTAAACTCAAGATGGACAAAGAAAATTCTGGAGTGAGAAATATCTATTGGCTGGAAGAAATCGCATACCTATGCGATAAGCCTGCCTTTTGGTTCTCCGTAGAAATGTACTTGTATATACCTACCACCACATTTAGGACCAAGTTGAAAAAACGTTATTGTTCAGGAGAAGTCACGTCGGCGCCCTTGAGATGATCACGGATCATTAAACGGCGCCACATATAAATTATCCAATTAATAATAATAGTAAATTAATTTAGTATTACATGATAAACGTAATAAAATAACGTACCTAATCGACATCGCTGTCCCAAATACACATAATATACAAACAAACGTCGCTGAAAAAATACGTAAATATACAGAACTAGCAGGATGAGAAATAAAAAATATTTGGCATTCTAGGTCCGTTTATATAATACCTTTAGTCATGTCAGCTACAGGGGTAACTCCGAAATCTTTAATAAATAATTTACAAAAATTAGATTTACCGGTTAATTTGTACATTAAAATTCAAAAATCTATTATAATAAACAATTGTAATATTGTAAAAAAGTTTTTGAACACAGATATTTCAGGCACAATGCTGGTATTTTGAACCCGCGTTCTGAGCCTAATCCTTTGATATCCTGTATATCTGGATAGGTGAATTTTTCCCGGCATTAGACTGTTAAGTTTTTGTGTGATCATGACTGATCATATGGAGACTTATCTGGTTGTACAATGCTGAGAAGTGTGGATGGCAATTCTGCCGCCGCGTAAAAAAAAATTTGGATACTAATAAAGTTTTAATTACCTATTTATTTATTTTATTTATCTATTAGAAGACCTTAACAGGCTTCATGGTCGGATGATTAATACTATGGAAGATCTCTGGATGAAAGTGGATGCAGCAAGCTTTCGTTAGGACAGAAGGGTGTGCGAAATCGTGAGGGAGGGTTGTGTGCAAAATGGGCCCAATCTGTACAAGAAGAAGAAGATAATCATGCAACACCAGACATACTGCGTACATTGTATAATGTATTTAAACATACATTGCAGTAAACATCGAGTTGCAGTAAAATGCTGTACTACCTATGTTTACCTATTGTATATATACATATTATTATTATGTGTGCATGTAAGTTACCGCGTGGGATACGAATTGGGACATTGATATACGCGAATATGCCCCGTACGGTTTTGAACTCACTTTGACAGCTGTTAATTTGAAAATGGAATGTATCAAAATATTTTCATGTATTTAAAAGAGAATTGTGTTATAGTTAATTTGAAAATGGAATAAATCTAAATATTTTCTTTTAATAAATAGAGAGTCTATATAGTAATAGCTAATTTGAAAATGGAATAAATTAAAATATTTTTATTTAATTAATAGAGAACCTAGTTTATAGGTAATTTCGCAATAGAATATATCAAAATATTTTCATTTAATTAAAAGAGAATCTAATTATACTTAATTATCAATTCACTTGAATATTGTACCTACAATTTCCCAAAAATAAAAGTTTCTAAGCGATACCTACACATCACAACTTCAAGATTGTCACCTCATCTGCTCAACTTGTAACTATTGTCAATAAGGATTTGCTTCATGAACCTACATAAATAATATAACAATTATTGTTATATTATTAGACAACATTAAAGTGTCGTTAACGTGCCAAAACACCTCAAGGACACTGTATAATGCATCAATTCTAGGACATTACATCCAAGTCATATTATAAATATAGATTCTAGCGAGAAACTCGCCCTCTGAACATTGAATAACTGATATTTTTATGATACTTTGTACTGATTTGAAATAATGTTACCAATGTACAGTGAAGAAAAAATAAAATAAATAAATAAATTGTTCTCTTTGTCTGTTCGATTGAAGATACACCTATCTACAATATTGGTGACCTTGAAGTCTACAAAACAGTGTTTTTGTTTAGATAAATTTTTAAAATTCTTAAATATGTTTTTTTCACAAACATGCAAACGCCCAAAACCTCTAACTATTCGTAATAATTTCAGAAGTTATCTATTTCTCATAAAGAATTGCATATTTGCAAATTTATTTTAAAACACAATCTGTCACGACGACCGTGAATTTTCAAAGCAGTCAAATCAGCTGTAAGTTTAAATCGAGGCACTACTCAAACTCGAATACCGCTACATGATACCTTGAAACTTGAAATTCCCAGATTGCCTACATAATACCTCTGTTACAAAGCGGTGCATATAATGTAATAATGTATGTAAGTACACACTATACAGTATACACAATACTTATCATAGTATCGCGTGCATGGAGCTCATTATAACCAACAAAATATGATATTTCACATCGTTTTCCGTAAACTTGGACCAATTTTTCGTTGATTTCTCACGCCTTCTTCAGTCAGGAATCAGATTCCACAATAAAAGTACTTAATCCTTAAAAAAATATCGTCACAACCTTTGATATCGGAGATCGTCAATGCCGACAGAGATTATCCTATTTTTATGATAAATTAAAGTGTAGTGTGTTTTTTTTATTATTATTTTTAGCAATAAATTATGAGAATGTTTGAAATAATTATGGTATTATAGTTTGTACAACAGTTTAGGGAACTAGTTTGGCAATAAGTGAACCTGAAGTAATAATCCCTTACTTCAGGGAAGGGATCACGAAAGACCAGGATGAATCCTTTGTTTTTTTATAATTTAATATTATTCTTTATTGAAACATTATTGTTCGCAATTACATAAGTAAATATACAAACAAAAGACTTTAAAATAATTGCATAAAAATATGACAGCCACATTAGCCATAAGACCATGTTGTGGCAGAGAACCAATAATAAACAGATCTTGTTAGACAATAACAAAAATAAACAAGTGAGTCAGTCTGTACAGATAGTTAAAATGAGTTATGTATGTCACGAGTGAGTCAGTAGGCGAGCTCGCAATTGAGCCAGACGAATGAACAAACAGAATAATTATGTCAGAGAGCAGAGAGAATAGGTATGTCTTTAGCCTACATTACCCAAAAACTATCAAGTGTAACTGAGTGTTGGAAGATTCTATGATTTTTAATGGATAAGATTAATACTTGTATTTTCCAATCTGACCTCACCCTTCAATGCTCCTCTCGAGAGCACAGGGCAGATATCAGCCTCCTCCTATCAGAGATAGCTAGCTATCAATGGACATTCTCAAAACATGATCCAACCTTGCTGTCTTATCTAAAGGAAGCAAAAAGCACGTTGATGATAAGAACTCGGAATATAGACGAGGTTTGACAATACTTTCTAATTTTCTTCCTGACCATATTCCCTAAAATCCGAGAACCACGTGGCTTGATCGCGTGGATCAAATTGTCATATTGACGGCCGTATGTTGAGTGAAAGAAATCGATGTGCTTGTATGAGAAATTGTATGAATGTAGAAGAAGTGAAAAAGTATGTAAAGATAGATCTATTATGGCGTTTCGTTCTCTCTGTATACGGCGTTAGAGTATTGTATAGCATGGTAGAATATTTCCTAAAAAAATATATAAATTAACCACGGATATTGACAAATTTATTTCAAAAATGGAGCAAAGAGGAAACAAAAATATAAATATATGTCATTATTCAAAATTATCTCTCCGTTTAGTTAAGAAATAAGACGTGTCTATTGATAGCCTCCCTTGCCCTAAAAAAAATGTAGTGAATTATGATAAACAAGACCATGTGTCTTTAAAAATATTAGTGAATAGAATCGATCGCACGAAATTGCGATGAATCATAAAAGATATATGTATTATAAAATAACAAAAGTGTTATATAGGTGCATTCATTCTCTTGCATTCTCTCGCATTCTCTCGCATTCATTCTTTTGCATTCATTCTCAATCCATTAATCGCACAATTTTCATACACACACGTCTACAGCGAATGATGACGTGTGTGTATGAAAATTGTGCGATTAATGGATTGAGAATGAATGCAAAAAAGACAAAAATCATGGTGTTTGAAAGAGGAAGTGAGAGAACAGTATGCCAGGTGATGATTGACAACGAAGTGTTAGAGCAAGTTGACGAATGTGTGTACTTAGGTAGTTTGTTCACGAGAGATGGGAAGTGTGAAAGCGATATTGAAAGGAGAAAAGTTGCTGGCAATAAGGTAAATGGTGCAATCCGACCAATAATTGCAAATAGAAACATATCCACCACAGCTAAAAGGTTGGTGCACTCTGCTATCTTAGTGCCAACACTTATGTATGCAAGTGAGACGTGGACATGGTTAAAAAAGGATGAAAGTGGCATGTAAAAGGCTTATATAGCCGTTCACTGTGTAAATAAATAAATAAATAAATAAATAAATAAATAAATAAATAAATGCAGTGGAAATGAGATCGTTGAGAAGGATGTGTGGCAAGAGTCTGAGAGATCGTGTGCGTAACAGTGATATACGAAAGGAATGTGGAATGAAAGTTGGTGTAATAACAAAGATGAATGTAAATAAGTTAAGATGGTTTGGGCACGTGGAAAGAATGAATGAGGACAGAATGACTAAGAAGATATATTTGGCTGAGAGGAATGGTGCTCGGAGACGCGGACGTCCGAGGATTAAATGGCAAGACCATTTAAATCAAATCCTACAGGACGGTCACGTGTTGAGCACATTGAACAGGAGAGCATGCATGAGGAATTGTATGACAGTGACGGAAGCGAAAGATGTATGCAAGGATAGAAGGAAGTGGCGCTCGATCCTTTCTGCCTACCCCGCGAGGGAAGCGGCGTGATGGTATGTATGTATGTATGTATGTATGTTATATAGGTAATATACAAGGTCTGCGCAATGATCTAATTCACATATAAGTTACCCCAGAAACATCTTCCATTGTCTGAGAGAACACCTGGAATGCGGAAGATATAAGGACACAGTAGATAGTGTAAGTAGAAAGAGGAAGGAAAGATTTATTGAAAAAAAAATAGGGATCCAAATCACCCTCCTATTAAAAGTTCAAAGATTGACGATATGACGAATGTAATAGGGATTACACCAAGTTAAAATATTTCTTTCATTGTATTTTATTGACCCTTCGATAAACCCGAGACCTTTTCTCACGAACTCTACCAGCACTCACACAAATTATTTTGAAATTCCCAGATCATCAATAGGTTGTAGTAATTTCAAAGTGTATACAATCATTATTTTTCATTTCACGTTTAAAGATTTGAAAACGTGAAATCCCGCACCTTATGGATATTGTTGCACCTGGATTCTATACCTATACTTAAATTGCCTACAATGTCGATTATATTTTTTATTCAATAATTTATTATGTAAATTGTGAGGAGTTTATGGCACGATGGAGAAGATATGTTTGGAAGCAGTTTATCCTTCTTGTGGGAGGCGTCATAAAGGATGAAAGTAATGAAGTTAAAGGTATTTTACTTACGTCTTTTCTCATGGCTTCCAGAATAAGATCCTTCAATTCGCTAAGGCACTGGTTAATCCTGGCTCTTCGTTTCTTTTCCATAATTGGCTTATTGGTCTGTAAAAAAGTATAATCAATGAATTAACAAAAATGAAGCAATTAAGTAAAATAGATTGATGTTTTTTAATGGTTAATTTTTACCACGAAAAATATCACTTAAATCAAAACAAAACATATTATCTTTAATTATGTCACCCGTGTCATACCTTACAACTGAATTGAATGTCATTTTTATGGCACAGAGAAGAAAATACGTACGTTCAACTTGTCCGCTGGCTATCCCACTTTTGGGAGATACGGTGATATTATAGATAGATAGAATAAACTAATTTAAAAAAAAATGGACAATTTTCGTGTTACTCCGCAATCCCTAGGTCACAATCAAGAACATTTTTTTATACGAAAGGTATTTTTTTACATAAAATGTATGGATCAAAAAGTATTTAGTTTATATTTTTTTCATAACAAAGACCTATTACTAAAATAAATATAGATGAAGATTTAATAATTAAACACAAAAAAGAGTAAGATAAAACAATGATCGGGACGAGGAATGGTACCTTGTGGCACTCCTCTTTCAAAATAAGTCAAAGATCTATATTTCTTCATAGACTACACTTAGATATAAAAAAAAAACATTTTAAATATGTATTTGAAAAGCAGTTTAAAAAACGATTTATGTTTTTGGGCATTAATTAATTAGCAGGTTGAATATTTTTTACCACTAATAATCCTCAAGGATCCTGTCCTTGACCCAAATAAAAAAAGTTTAAACTCTCGATTCATTCATTCGATTAAACGGATGTTGATCCTTTCCTGTTACCCTTCCTTTACACCCGCCCTCGAATCACCTCTTAACAGGATATTGGGATCCTTTTTGAGATCTTTTTTTTTCAGCTGTTATTATCTTATTCTCCCACGGTTTTTTTGCTACGTTTTTCTACAACACTACTTCCGCAACCTTAATATTTTTTACTTTTATGAATGAATTGTTTGGAGTATGTGTGGACAGGTAGACTATAAACGAATCTTGTTTATTTTTTTCCTATTTTATAAAATCTATATTTTTTCCTTTCACTACCTGCATTTTTTTTTGACACATCAGTGCGAATTGTGCAGTTTTCTTATGACCGTTTACCCCTTTGGTTAGATAGATTTTTTTACCATTTTTTTATCTATTAATTAAGAACAGCAAATAGCACATTTCTAGATTACTTTAATCGTATTTATTGTACCAAGAACATGACGATAAAAACATGTTGCATCATAATTTTTTAAGCATGATTAGGTACATCACGTCATTTTTCTTCCTCCATTCTTCACATATTGTCATTATTTATAAATAATTTTCCTCCTTCTTCTCCATCTTTAAAATATTATACATAATATGTACCTACTTCCTTTTAAACATAAACCTGCTGAGATCTACGGTGTAGCATACTATTGCATGACATATTTTTTAATTTTCTCGATAAAAATAGCAAAAACCAATACGTTTTTTAATCAAAAGAATGTTTACTTCAACAGATTTTAAATCGTTTTACGGTGCTTGATTATATATATATAACTGTCAAACAAGTTTAATCACGAAATCAACAGTGTTTTAGTCTCAGAGGGCAGACAATAATTTTAGCCTAGGTACCTACCTACAAATATCTTGAAAAAGAATTGGCCCAGTACTGGTTTTACGTCACTATAAATATTGAGAAAATTACACGCTTTTGTCGTCATAAGTGTTTTAGTCAACGGCGCCGTTTTTGTTCAAATTCAAACATAATGTCGCAATATCATGGTGACGTCATTTCAATCATTTTTATGTAATGTAAACACTCATATTTGCTACACTTGATTACTTCATAGTGGTCTAAAACAATAATTATTTGCTCTGAATATCTGGCATATTTTTTACACTATTCATTACATGCAGTTGGTCCACTGACTACCCCACTTTTCAGAGATGTAGTAATGGTAATGACAGATGAACAGTTTTTTATACAAATATAAAACATATTTAACTCTAATACCTTTTTTTACAGGCACATTAAATTATCACAAGCTAAATAATTCTGTACTATTTCACGTCATTCCCTTACCTTTCTCAATTCTGCTTTAGTCATGGCATGCTGCTGTTCTCTGCTTACAATTCCTTGCTTGGAATCAAACTCGTCCTCGCTAATGGGCATCTTGAAATGCATTCACTGCACTTGCTAATTCACAACAAACAAATAAAAACAAAGAGAAAACAATAAAAAAAATCACAATATTTAACTGCGTAAAACTCCACTTAACACGTCCGACCTGTCAAAGCTTAAATGTCAAACTGACAGAAAACAATAAATTCAAATTTCAAATTTAGAATTATTTCCCACGCTGCTAGGCTAGTGCCCCCACCATTTCATTATCATCTACACGTGGTGGAAAGAGAGGATGAGCGGGACTTTGTTTCCGTCTCTCTCACACTAGTTGATTAGGATACCCCATCTGTCATTATGGGAATTTGCAAGACGTGTTTTATCCTTGTCTCGCGTGTGTGTTAATTGTATATCGTCCTCCTTTTCTAGAGCATCGTTATGCGGTGCTCGCCAGGTAACATTTTCATATATTGATAACATTTTATTAGTGTTACTATTATTTATTAAAAAATAACTATGTAAATTTACAAAAATATAGTAAGCTCAAAAATATTCGTTGAATTTAGAAAATTAGGTATCTTCTTCTTCGTTTACTTTGAGAATTTTAATTCTCTAAACTACAGTATAATGTTTTTTTTCTTTTTGTGATCATACCAAGATTATTAAAATATTTGTAAGAATGTTTTAACTTTTGTTTACAAGAATAAGGACCTCTTGCAAGCTCTCCTCTCCATGCCAACAAAAAGTTAAAACAAACCTCAAGTCCCGTTCAGGGCACTACCGAATAAGGTGACGTTGTCTTTCGAATAAGGTGATGATATGATAATTTCATATTTTCAGTTTACATAATTATGTAACAATTACTTTTGGTGTTCTTATGTTTTCATTGATAATATGACGTATGTAGGTCTTCCTGCTGTGTGTGTATTTTTTAATTATTAATTAAACAAGTTTAATCAAAATAAACATTATCATTGATGATCAGTTGAAGTGTGAGGAGTGCTTGTATGTTTGTTGTTTGTATGTATGTGCAAGGTGTGTTTTTTGTGGAGCATGATAATTAATGTTGTGTGAAATGGACAATATCCGTATATAAAGATCTTTTGATGTATTTGTTTTTATATATATACTAAAAGGTTATAGGTGAATAAATAGATAAGTAAGTAACCTCGTACAATGGTTAATTTATTGTAAAAACGCAACTCGGAAAAATGATGTAATTATTAGATTATTAATGTTGACTTTTAAAATTTTATTATTATTTTAAAAGGTTGTCGATCTATACCGGAGTTCCGATGTATCCGTGGGAAAGTGAAGGGCTACAGAAGATACCTATACATATTATGTATTAATATATACTATGTATAGACATAATATATTATATAGTAGTGTTATACATCTATCTATATTATACATACATACGTACATAATATGCCAGAGCTAAACTACGCTATATAGAATTTTGGTCAAAGTGACTTATGAACAAAATAATATAGAGTTGTATGATCAGTAAAGTAGCATTCACATTGCTTCACTTTGGATGATCATCCAGAGTGTCAGGGTCAAACCTGTTCATCGAAAGTGAACATGTCTGTTCACACTTGTTCATCCTATGCTTTCACTGCCATGTCAACATTCTCATTCATGTTGTATGTGGTTTAACATATTTTCGCACAAAAATAATTAAACAAATTCAAAAATGAAAAATAACACTTAAAATAAATTTATATAGCTCTCGACTGCATAATAATTTTGTACATGATTCTGACATTCAATACAAATTCATAGAGAATAAAACAAATAATAAAATAAAACTTGTTTATGGTCGTTTCAGTGAAAGATCCTTTCATCGAAATTATGACGAGTGGTAATCTCTTTCCTCCGTCATCGCTAGTGATCACTATTGATGAAACACCCGTTCACACTTGTTCATCTTGGAGGATTATCCGGAGTGATCACTGAAAGTGAACAATTGTGAACGACCCTTAAAGAAACTACCTACACTATGTGGACTTTTGGCCATTGTGACTTATGAATATGATAATGTGGAGTTGTATCTCGTATATTATCGTCCTCGTTATGTTATTTTTTAAGATGACGGATGATTTCTAATAGAAGAGGTTTGTGTCAGACAGAAAAAATATAATTTATGAAGTTGTCAATACAGCAGATGTTGTTTTTAGCATGTGATTCAATTAAAATTAGGCGATGATATACATTAATTATTTGCAGATAGCGCGTCTTGCGATATTTCGGGCACACTGTAAGAAGAGAAGGGAGCCTGAAAACCTGGAAAGAGCAATTTTTTTAAAAGGTTTATCTGGGTTTTTGTTATATACCCAAATACAACATCATACATCTTTCACAGTAAGCTGAAAGCTTGTGTCGTGAAAGGGGAGTTTGCCGGCACCTGGGATCGAACCACGGACCTCGTGTTGACGAGGCCGAGACTTAACTTCCAGGCCACCGACGAACTCAATTTATTATAACTGGGGTTGTAGAAGGGAGGCGTGGAATGGGTCGAATACCAGCAAGATGGAGCCACCAAATTAAGGAGGCCACACAGAGTTCACTACACGGCACCTTACACATGGCGAAGGATCGTTCAAGGTGGAGACAGATGGTCTGCAGAATGTAGCATGATGATCTCGATCCTCAGGATTGTGGAACCGACGAAGATGATGACACATTAACATTAAAAATGCTTAACGAAGTATTCTCTCAAGGGCGAGGCTAACTCTACTGGAAGACCCAGTGTCTTCATTTTTCTTCTGAACGTTGTCATTAGTTTATTTCTCCAAAAATCCTCGAAAATTCGATTCCAGCTGACAGATCCAGAAACTCTAGAAAATCCCTTTCGTGGAAACATGACATATGTAGTGTTGTTTTGCTCCGATGTACTGTACAGATATTGGAGACGACATCAGAGGCTCTCAACCAGCACACCGCATTAACATAATGATAATAATACACAACATAGACATATTATACAGTAGCGTCAATACTGATAAACTCCTACAGTCCTACCTGCATTAAATATACATAGTATCTATCTATACATGACATAAATTATTATTATACAATATGTAGGTAGACTTGTTATCATTCAATATTATGTTATTTTCTAAATCCCATGGAGTCCTCTTGTAAGAAATAGATCTCCCACTCTTTAATCTGAGTTTTTCAATGTCCTGCACTACTTACTACCTTTACTGTTACTACTACTACACCATCGCGACGCATCCTACAAGTGTGGTAGCAAACAGACCAGTTGCATGTAATAAGCATGCGAGCAAACCTCATCGCTTAATTAAAGATGTAAAATGTCTTTTTTTCGAATACCTGCCTTGTAAAAAGTAGGTATTCATAAAACATACCTCACATTGAGTTCGTCGGTAGCCTGGTGGTAGAGTCACGGCCTCTTGAACAAGGGGTCCGTGGTTCGATACTAGGTGCCGGCAAACTGCCCTTTCACGTCACAAGACTCACAAGCTTTTAGTAGCTTACTGTGAAAGGTGTATAAGGTTGTATTTGATATTCAGATATCTATATTATCTTTTCAAAAAAAAAAATTATGAAACATTCACCAGCGATGAGTTATGCCACTCAAGATGATTTTTATTGATTGACACGGAGAGTTGGTCCGCTGGCTACCCCAGTTGTGCAAGGTGCTGTGATGGGATGACTGACTCCCACTCTCTTCCGTAAGTTTTATCTTATTTATTAATTTAAATGCATGTTATGGTTTTTTTGTATTTTGTTTTTAACTTTGATGATTTTTTAAAACCCTTCAGGTAAATTTAGGATCTTCACTGGTCCACCTTTTGATTTTGTAATTTGTTATCATGTACTGTCTGTCTGATCCTGTGTACATTGATTGTAAAAATAAATAAATAAATAAATAAATGTTTTTGAGTGTCCCGTAAAATGCAGGTGTTCGATAAAATAAAGATATTTTACATCTTAAATTCAGCTATGATAATTGCTATCATCCTGAATGTCTTAATATTTTGTCGGCACATTATTACATGCCACTGGTTACGCCACTTGTGGAATAAACCGTGATGGTATAGCAGTACATAGTTTAAAAAATATGCAAGTATTACCTACCTTTATTTTTGATAATTTCAATATATTATTTTAGGACATTCAAAAACTTATTTTAAGGTATTGGATAAACATTTCATCCCGAGGACTTCATGTATAATAATAATTATTAATTGTACCAAACCACTAAAAAATATACCATCTATAGTAACAATTTCAATATTATTATTTACCTTATTGAAATAATTCGAGCTTCTATAGAAAGAATCTCACGCCCTATGTATTTCATTATACTTACTACAGTATAATAGTATCCCATATTGTATACCTGTTAAAAATATATCAAAAATAAACACTCGCGTTCGTACAGAACTAAAGGGATATATGTCAAAAAATACACATCTTTGTCGGTGTTTAGGTAGTAGAATTTCGTAGCGAAATAAATAAAAAAAATGTTTTATCTACTATTTGTTTTTTGACGAGAGAGACGTTTCGTCTTGTTAGGGCATTGTCAGTCTGATTTTAAAATAAAATTAATGCATCCATTCATATTTATAATAAGAAATAGTTTGCAATAACAATGAAAATAAACAAAGTGCAATATTATAATATTAAAATGTATATATCAGAAACTAATTTCAAAGAATTCACTAATTACTATGAGAAAGATAGTACAATATATTATCGTCGCTGCATATTCAAAAAGAGGTATGTGCGAAAAAAAAAATTAGTCATACTCTTTAAGAACTGTTCACTTGGGCGTTAAAATTGTTGTTTGTATTGAATTTTAATATTTAATGCTAAGTATCACTTTATAAAATGGTTATGATGTCAATATAAGCAGTTTTTTCTAGAAATGTCAAAACATTTATAAAATCACATACCTACCACTTTTTGAATATACAATGATGATATACATTTATTTGTGTGACAAAGACAAACATAGTGTACTCAATTAATTAAAATAAAACACTTATTTGTAGTATATCCACGGTGACTTTTTATTGGACGCGAGCCGGCTTTCAAGAGCTTCCGCTCTCATCATCAGGCTGGCGAAAAGTTTTTTTTTAAAAAGCTTTTCGCCAGCCTGATGATGAGAGCGGAAGCTCTTGAAAGCCGGCTCGCGTCCAATAAAAAGTCACCGTGGATATACTACAAATAAGTGTTTTATTTTAATTAATTCAACATGAATTTCCACCAAGTACCGTCGGTTGAAAATATCAACTTTATAGTGTACTCCTTTTTTTTAATTCATTAAAAAATAAAATATAAAAATATATTATTTGAACACTGTTAAATTTCCACTTAGTTAGGATTGTCACCGAACGTTTTCGCCTTTACTTGAAGGAAAATTAATAATGGATTTCCACAGTGTAAACTCAAAAACTCTTTATATTATAGTTTACTATACTAGTATAAAAGGCTTTGCCGTGTAAAAATGAATAAATAAACATACTTATATATAAAAGTGTCCCACTCTCCAAAAGAAAACGCATCAGATAAACAGGCTTGCTATAAAATGCTATCTCTCAAATATTTAACGAAATGAATATAGGAGGTATCATGAATCCATCGTCAATATTTTGAAAATTGTTAAAAATTTATAGAATTATTTTTGATTTGGGTCCATATAGTTTAGAGCGTGCGTTATTTTTTTTATATGTGTGTGACTTATTGAACAATGCGTTCTCAGGATGTAGGATAGGAAGGATTCCCATATCCCATATCCCATCGCTGCGCTGTATGGATCAGTAGTAGAAGTGGTAGTCAAGTCAGAACGGAATTATGTATTAGGATGAAGGAACTGTACCGGATGTGACAGGTGAGTGTGTGACTATGCATCTATTACTAACAAATTGTATGGCATGTAAGTATAGAACATAATTATTATACTATATGATCATATTATATATAATGAGTTACAATCCATTGGATTGGTCTGCAACGAGTTTGGTTTTTCTTCTCCATTCGTCTCTATTCTCAGCCAGTCTTTTCAGCTCTACGTATGAGCCACAGTTCATATCACTCTTCAGTTGGTCCATATATGCGTCTCTTGGTCGGCCTCTGCCATTTGTCCCCTCGGTCTTACCCTCCGCGATGGCTATGAGTAGTCCTGGGTGCCTGATGTTGTGGCCAATCCAGTTAGCTCGTTGTTGGCTGATTCTCTTAAGGAGTTGCCTTTTTTCGCCTACCCTGGTTAATACTTCTTCGTTTTCGACGTGCTCCGACCAATGGATCTTAAGCATGCGTCTGTAGCACCACATTTCAAAGGCCGCCATATAGTTCCATAATTCAACTAGTCGAAATTTTTTATTTTAATGCTTAGAAGAGTAATGTGTGGTAAAAGTCTGTGAGATCGTGTGCGTAACAGTGATATACGAAAGGAATGTGGAATGAAAGTTGGTGTAATTACAAGGATGAATGTAAATAAGTTAAGCTGGTTTGGGCATGTGGAAAGAATGAATGAGGACAGAATGACCAAGAAGATAATATATTTGGCTGAGAGGAATGGTGCTCGGAGACGTGGACGTCCAAGGATCAAATGGCAAGATCATATAAACCAGATCCTACAGGACGATCACGTGTTGAGCACATTGAACAGGAGAGCATGCGTGCGGAATTGTGTGACAGTGACGGAAGCAAAAGATGTATGCAAGGATAGAAGGAAGTGGCGCTCGATCCTTTCTGCCTACCCCGCGAGGGAAGTGCCGTGATGGTATCTATGAATGTATGCTTAGAAGAGTGGATAAATAGAAGTGCCCAGACTTCTGAGATATCCCGTACGGTTACTCTTGACTAAATCTAAATACGATCTTAATCTTAATCATACGACGCGTGAAGTGACTAGATATTAGTCAAAAAATACGTGCAAATCAATCTCGCGGTAGGTGTAGATAATCCCTTCGCGTGTCATTATATTATTAAGATCAAGACTAGATTAAGATCATAATATTTAGATTGTGTCATAAGTATTCTAACCCTGCTGGTATGGGAGGGAATCTGAAATTTTATGAATGAATAGAAAAAAAAAACTTTTAAAAATGTATTAAAAATCTTATATTTTTATTTTTTGTATCAGAACAAAATGAAAGTAACAGTAAATATAATCAAATATATTATGTTGTGTGAGAAATGGGATAAACAGGATGTGAATCAGGGAAATGCATTATAATAATATTATATACATACCACAATGGGATAATAATATCTTCAACACCTGATCCTTCACAAAATGATGGGATATCTATTAGTGATGTAACGAATATTCGTATTCGCATTCGCATTCGTATTCGCAAAAAAATATGCGAATGTTTTGCGAATATTATTTTGGTAATAAAGTATTGGATATTCGGTAAAATTACCGGATACTCACCCGGTACATTATAGAAAATGGTAGGTAGGTACTGCAAGAAAATATTCTTTAAGAAAACCGAGGAATTTTGAAAATTCGGCGACGAGGGGGTAGAGGTAGAGGTAGAGGGGGTTTGAGCAATTGTAGAAGTTTAAGCAAGTTAATATTCGCTATTCGCATTCGCGAATGTCGGCAACAAGTATTCGCATTCGCGAATATCCAAAATCACACATTCGTTACATCACTAATATCTATATGTAATCTATATACATCGGGAAGAAACTGCTGGTGAGTTAAATCAATGGGGGTGCGGTGGAGTTTTTTTTTTACAAAAAACGATTATTCTCAGTTACTGCGGGATTAGCATGCACGTCTTTATTACTATAGTCCGCCCTTCGCGCATCATAAAGTTAAAGATCAAGATAAGAATAAGAATGTGACAAGAGTAGCCTTGCAGATCTTACAGGAAACACAGGCCTATGTTAAGCACAATATTGAATACCTTGGAAGCATGCTTGAAGAATATATTATGACAGTGACGAAGTGTGCAAAAAGTATACGCAAGGATAGAAATAAGTGTTGCTCGACCCTTTCTGCCTACCCCGAAAAGAAAACGGCGGTGATGATGCAAATGGACGAGTTATAAAGGCTGGCGATCATTATGGAGTAGACCTCACCAAACTGCGCAACTCGAAACTACTCCTAAAGTCGTCGTATTCCGGTCTAACACAGAAAAAAAATATTGAGTTTGTTAAAGGGAGTGCATCGCATCAAAGCTCCTTACGAAGAACCGCTGCGGCACATCTAGACCCAATCCTAAAGTTTGGAATAGCAAAAAATGTTTACATATTTTTTTTTTATACTTGTATAGGTACCTACTTCATTGGTCATAAATATATTATATTGTTGCGGGAAATGATTTGAATATTAAACCCAAGTGGTTTTAGGTTTATTTATGCCCTAGAAGAAAAAAAACATCCAACGCGTTACGAAATCATTCTAAGTGGGGTAGCCAGCGGACCAACGGCTTGTAATAAATAATAATAATCAAGACAATTTATATTTGGCGCCGTTTAATGATCCGTGACCATCTCAAGGGCGCCGTGACTTTTCTTGAAAAGCAGTGTTTTCAGCTTACTCGTGAATGTTGCAGTGAGTTGGTTCTGTCTCAAATCCGCTGGTAATCTGTTCCAGGCAGTTTTTACCGTAACGCTGAATTTCCTCTCTGAGAATTTGGAAGTGAAATCTTAAAAACTCACAGATAAGAATGAGAACCCTAAGTTCCCATCCCGACCCCACGGAACGAATTGAATATGGGAAAAAGACCTGCATTTTACAAGACACCTGATCGAATATATATATCATCATCATCATCATCATCATCGCCCTCAACGCTCCTCTCGGGAGCACAGGGCAGAAACCAGCCTCCTCCATTCAGAGCGTCTCTGTGCCAATTGCGTCACCTCTTCCCACGACATTCCTTGCGCTCTGATATCGTTGTCATAGGAACGGTGTATTGTGAAAGAGGGACGCCCGGGCCGACGGAACCCCTGCGGACGGAAAAACAGTGCTCTTTTTGGCCAACTATCATTAGGCATTCTCAAAACATGTCCCAGCCAGGACCATCGTCTCTCCTGTATTACGGAGATTACAGGTCTCTGCTGGGTGCGCCGGCGCACAGCATCATTTGTAACATGTTCATACCATTTGACATCCAAAATCCTTCTAAGACACCTATTTTCAAAGCTTAGTATCTTCCGCTCTTGAGCCTTGGTTAAGTGCCAAGACTCACAGCCATATAGAAGGATTGGGATGATGCACGCATTGAACAAGCGACATTTTGTCCTGATGCTGAGTCCAGACGCCTTCCAAACTTTGTTCATGTTATTGAAAGCCCCACTAGCTGCCCCTATGCGGATTGGTAATTCCGATCGGAGATCACCCTCTGGCGTTATGGTTGCTCCCAGGTACCTGAATTTGCTAACCTGAGATATTTGGGAATTACCAACCATTAGTGGGGTGTGAGTACTCGTGCATGTACTATTACATATGTACTCCTATATATATATATAATGAGTTACAATCCACTGGATTGGTCTGCAACGAGTTTTGACTTTCTTCTCCATTCCTCCCTATTCTCAGCCAGTCTTTTCAGCTCTACGTAAGAGCCACAGTTCATGTCCCTCTTCAGTTGATCCATATACGCATCTCTTGGTCGGCCTCTGCCATTTGTCCCCTCGGTCTTACCCTCCGCAATGGCGATGAGTAGTCCTGGGTGCCTGATGTTGTGGCGAATCCAGTTAGCTTGTTGTTGGCTGATTCTCTTAAGAAGTTGCCTTTTTTCGCCCATCCTGGTTAATACTTCTTCGTTTTCGACGTGTTCCAACCAATGGATCTTCAGCATGCGTCTGTAACACCACATCTCAAAGGCCGCCAACCGTCCGCTTTCACTCTTGCTGATGGTCCACGTCTCGCAACCATAAAGCAGAATGCTCCATACAAAGGCTTTAGTAAGGTTCTTCCTTACGCTGAAATCAATATTTGGGGATTCCAATATCTTAGATTTTTTGTTAAAAGCAATCCTTGCCTGGTTTATTCTGCTCACAATTTCCGATTTGGAGCGTCCATCCTGGTTTATTCTGCTGTCCAAGTACACGAATTCTCTTACTTGTTTGATGCTTGATGATCGAATAGCGCCTAGAAATTCAATTTACTATAAAATTTACTTTACTTATCAGAATTTATTGTCTCCTAACTCAGTAGGTACCCGTCTTCTAATCCCTTCCTATAGTCCCTATAGTTCCCGGTCCCTCTGCAGTGTTAGGTGTGTGGATTGTAGATTTTTTTCTCATTTTGATTTATATAGAGATTTTTTTTATTGTTTGTGTTTATATTATTATTATTTTATTTGTGTTTAGTGTCATGGGTTAGTTGGAAGATATTTATTTATTTATTTACAAATCCACGGCGTGAGCCTTTTACATGTTTAAAAATATACAAAAAAACATACAAATCAAATTTCTCATCAACAAACACTGCTGGAGCAAGATAAGAACAAAAAACTGTCGAAAAACAAAAACACAGATGGGAATCAATACAAAATATCAATAATTTTAGTCATATCATAAAATAGTATAGAATGTCAATGAAATGTTTAGCAATATGTCAAGAATTAAAATTAAAATTAAGTTTGGAGATGTCAAGTAGATAGAAGAAAGAAAAAAAATCTATTAGAACTGGTACAAATATTTTAAATATATCGTTATTATTATTAATTCTGTTTAGTGTTAATGTGACGTGGTTAAATGGAAGAAATTACTATAATATAGTGATAATCTCGCCACTGCATAATCATCACATTTTTTCTTATGTAAACTGCTTTGTTGATTTTGTTACATGAATGATGGTGTGTAAGAAGAATAAAATAAATAAATGAAAATTTTAAGACACCTTCCACTGCTTCCACATAACGAATCAGACACATAGAAAATGTCATCCGGCAAAGCAGTTTTTTTTTATCTTCCGTAAAATCTTAGGAACATCTTAGCACATAGGAAGTTTCATGAATTCACGTGCGTCTCATATAACTCAACATTCGATGGCAACTGCACTATAAACACTTCCTTCAAAATCGCCCCTGTGAATGATACTAAGTTTGTTTTATGCACTGTCCCTTTCCTTGGAAATTGAAAAAAATCTTAGAATTATCTAATTTGTTATGGGAGAGAAAAAAATATTATCTTTATGAATAGACACAAATGGATATTACCTATTGTGGACGTGTGAATATTTTTGTTTTGAATAGATTTCCATCCTCGCAACATCCTGTGGCGCCTAGATCACAATACATTCTTCTTCAGATGTCGTGTTGGGGTCTCCCCGACGTTGTCTATCAATTGTGAGAATGTGTCTCTATCTCGGGCAGTCCGGAACAGCTCCTCAACACTCTGTATTCCTGTCCACTCTTGTATATTATGGAGCCAGGAGATCCATCTCCTTCCATCGCCTCCTCGACCCTTGATCTTGCCCTTGGTGATCAATTGCGGCAACTTGCACTTTTCTCCTCTGAGCATTTTGTATCCTGAATAGGACACTTGCTTCTTCAATAACCACAACCATGTTTCGCTTACATACATAAGTGTCGATACCAGAATGGTTTTGTGCATCAGCGATTTCGCCATGTTCAACACATTGCCATTATTGGCAATAATGGGTCGAAGTGTACCGTTCACTCTAGCACTGGCCACATTCCTTCTTTTCTTTCTATGTCCCTATAGTATCTTCCATCCCTCGTACATTATTAAATAAGTTACTATACTATTCCCTAACGCCATGTCTCAAGTGGGGTAGGCAAGGAGAACGGAAAGCCATATAGGTCTGTCGAAATAAATAAAACAAGCGTTTTATTCTACTAATGTTTTATTCGATGAGAGATTCGATGTCAATGATTATAAGACGAAAGACGTCTCTCTCATCGAATAAATCATTAGTAGAATAAAACGCTTGTTTTATTTATTTCGATATGGAATTCTACTACCTAAACACCGACATAGTGAATATAGGTCTGTCCTTAATTAAATACTTTTTTTTTGCTTCTTCAACATTCAAACAATTTCTCATGTACGCACGTCGATTTCTCTTACTCAACACACGACCGTCTTTTAGAATTTGATCCACGTGGTCAAGCCCCGTTCTTCTCGGATGTCCGCACTTCCTCACACCCCTTCTTTCAGACAAGTATATCCTCTTTGTCATTCTTTCTTCTTCCCATTCGTTCCACATGACCAAACCATCTCAATTTATTTACACGCATTCTATCCACAGCACTCCTCTTGCATCCACTATTCTTCTAATATCCTCATTCCTCACTCTATCACGCAATGTTTTACCAACCATTCTCTTTAAATAAGTTCATTAATTATTTAGTGTTAGCTAGATTAGATTTGTTCTAATAAGCGAGATAAATACTAAAATACATAGCCAGCTTCCAATCAACCATGTTCTGAGCATGAAATTTATTGTGAAAATTCAATTTGTATAAAAAAAATACTTGTATAGGTACAAAATAGTTCTCTAATGAGAACAAACTCAAATTTAGACTTTAGTAATATTGAAATAAAACAGGTGCTAATATTAAGTCTAGAAGTAAATTGTGTTCTTATTTTAACTTTCCGTGTGGCCAATTTAAAGCGTTATGTCTAAAAACATACTGAGTCCATATTGAAAAGAAATTATTTAAAAATCTGAATAATGCCTAGATATATCCCGTGGAGCACCCGGTAAAGAATTGGTCTACCACTCTTCTGCGTAAGTTTTCGAGTGTCCTGTAAAAGGCAGGTGTTCGAAAAAAATAAGACATTTTACATCTTAAATTCAGCGATGAGGCTTGCCACCCATCCTGAATGTCTTGATTTTATATTGGCACGAAGAGGACAGTTTGCATGTTTCTTACGTGCAGCTGATCTGCTAGCTACCCCACTTGTGGGATATGCCGTGATGGTATAGTAGTAGTAGTATATTATTATTATTATTATTATTAATTGGATGATTTGTAAAGCGCCGTTTTGTGAAAAAAAAATCCACCTCAAGGGCGCTCTTTACTAACTAAGGTTGTGCTTGGATTATTCCGTGAGATTTCTTGAATAGATAAGTCTTCAGTTGGTATAATGCCTAGAGAAGTGATTTTCTACATTTTTTGTATCTAGGTTTTGTGAAATTGTGAAAATTCATTTTTATAAAAAAATAAAAAATACTTAGTTGAAAAGGTGTACAATGTGAGACTTATTATCGTTTCAAATTTCTGTCCACACGTTTCCAACGGCTGACGATATTTTTGATTTCTGAAAACATTTTGACAAGATATCTGTAAATACAGTGTTTTATAGACTCCATCATTTAGCTATCAAACATCTACATAGTTTTTATTTTATTAATTTAATTCAGCAATGAGGTTTGCCACCCATCCCGAATGTCTAGATTGAATTGAATGAATGATTTTTTATTGACATGTAGAGAACAGCTTGTATGTACCTAATTACATGCAGTTGATCTGCTGGCTATGTCTCTTGTAGTAAATACCATGATGTTAAGGGTGTATGTATCATGTATTTATTTATCATTATTTTTGGACTTGACGCACTTTTCGAAATGTCTAATTATTTTAAATGACTGCATTACAAAACAATTATTTGAGTCTTATTTCGGCAATAGACAAAACATTAGATACAAAAAAATAAGTATAAATTGAAATTGATAAAAATAAATAGTCGATAGGTACCTAAATGACTATGGTATATAACTATGCACGCTTCGTTGCATGGGAACAGATATAGTTGCAATATAAAAAGATAAATAAATAAATATGTACCTATAATAATAAAATATCTCCTTATTCATGAAGTCCCCAGAATACAAAAGATCTTCCATTGTTTAGGTTTACCCAAAGACATTACCTCAAGGCAATATGCTCGCCTTTTTTAACGTGGCGGCGATATTGTCATCAATATTTCTCTGCATCATATTATGATTATACAACCAGATAAGTCTCCATATGATCAGTCATGGTCACACAAAAACTTAACAGTCTAATGCCGGGAAAAATTCACCTATCCAGATATACAGGATATCAAAGAATTAGGCTCGAAACACGGGTTCAAAATACCAGCATTGTGCCTAAAATATCTGTGTTCAAAAACTTTCTAACAATATTACCTACAGGTAGGTATTTATTATAATAGATTTTTGAACCATTATGTTTAAATTACCCGGTAAATCTATTTTCTTGTACATTATTTACCAAAGATTTCGGAGTTACCTCTGTAGCTGACATGACTAAAGGTATAATGTAAACGGATCTAGAATGTCAAATATTTTTTATTTCTCCTGCTAGTCGACGTACCTATATTCATGTGTTTTTTTTTCACTCTTATTTTTGTATTAAGTTTTTTTATAGACCATTAAAGGTCACGTGGTCTTGTCTATGGATTTGCTTTTGCTTGGGGGGCAAACAGTCAGATTGCGCAAATCATCCTTGTAGGATGTTATGCCACAAGAGAAAAAAAATAAAGTCAGACGACAAAATAATAACAAAATCGACACTGACAGTTTTTTTTATTATTAGGTATTCTTTAGGCGTTCCACCTAATATTACACCGTAATCGTCTGTTGTGTTGGGATGCCTGATGCCCCTCAATGATTTTTCTGTGACGTCATCCTTTAATGGTCTATTGTTATTATTGTTTTCTGCTAGTTTTTCGGCGTTCAGCGATAATGTACGCCGCCAATACTGAACATCTTGACTTTTATTGGGACGAAGTCGATGATTTGCATGTTTTTTAGATTTACATAGGAACTGACATACCTGTAACATTCATGGATGAAGGAGGGTGCAACCCTTAATGTGTAGCTTGTCCGCTGGCTACCTTACTTGTGGGGAATGCCGTGATGGTGTGAATAATATGTCTAACCTACTAACGGCCGGTTCCATAAAAGTGATAAAATCTCTTAAGAATTTTGCAAAAATAAGCTAGTAAAAATAAGTAGTATAACTATAGTTACTAATAGAATTTTAATATTTTGGACTTTAATTAAAAGGAACTTTATCTTTATCTCTTCAAGGCCCTTATAAGGTCGAAGGATCGTAAAACGGCGCAAAAAACAGATCATCCAACATCATTATGGAACCGGAAGTCAAAATTGTTAATTATATTTTTACTCCTGAATGTATGCAACTTATATATCAGTAATGTAAAAATTGATAAACGAATACATTAATATAGAACTAGGAATGTTGTTATGGCATGGTAGTATAATAGAAGTATACCTATTATTTTTCTTATTACGAAAAGGACAATCTGTACATTCATTACATACATTGGTAAGTATAATTGTGGGAAATAAAAATACCAATAATATTTTTTAAATATTGTTTATTTTTATTTATTTACTCGGAGTAATTTTTATTTATACAATAGGTAAACATAAAAATAAAAAACAAATCTCACATAAGAAAAAAATAGTTACATTTTATGAATAGTTTCACAATAACCTAAATAAAACAATTTTATATCTTACTTCAAATAAATTTAAGGATTAAAATGAAGTCAGCAGTTCGATTTCAAGTTGGTTCATGGAGTAAGTCGGTAGCGGTTGGAATAGAACTCAGGTTTCCAGATTGAGTCTGAGACTCTACCACCAGACTAGCGGCTACCTCATATGAAAACATTTTTCTGTTGAAACCAGTTGCACGCTATCAAACAACTGTGCTAATGATTTTAAACAAGTTTCTCGACTCTTAAAATTCATTAAATGTTTTTGAAACTACCACAATGTTACAATAATTTTCAGTAATACAAAAAACAATTATACTCTAAAACCCCTTGATTATTTACGTAGATTCAGATCTGTTTAACAATTATATCTTCCGATTTATTTGGTATTGTATTAATTATGCATACTATTCAAAACTAACTAATTCTTTGACATAATAAGAAATAAATAAAATAGAATAAAATGTATAAATTATTTTGAAGTATCATTTTTATAAAACTAAATACAGATTAGCTGAAAGATAAACAATATTAGTGATGAAACGAAGAGCAATTTGTCTGAATACTAGATTCTATTTATCAATTCACAATCAAACCAAATGCTGCATCCCATTACACGTATAAGTATAGTATTGTTACCCGAATTCACTCTCCCCCAAGAATTCTCAGAACCTAAAAGGTCAAAGAGTCCTGCAGATGCAACAGGGAGAGCTCGATAGATAAGGAGGTCCCAGAAAAAGGATGCGTGTACGGAAAAAATTTTCAATGCACATTGTACAAAAATATATTTTGAATAAATTTCATCCATATTGATAAATTTTCGTTGATTTTACTTTTTTAAGAATATATTGACTATTCGGTATTCTGCCAGATATTTAGCTACTATTCGGTATACAGTTGGCCACTAAGCTACTATTCGGTATTCTGGCATATATTGTGCTACCATCTGGTAGTTGGCGGGATATTGTGCTACCATTTGGTATTCGGCAGAATATTTAGCTACTATTCGGTATTCGACCACTTAATAAAAGTAAGTTGAATACCTAATAGTTACACCACGTCCGTAAGTTTTAACATCTGTTTCATCACTAGATTTCAAACTTGACTTAAAAAAGAAAAGAAAAAACTAAAATATACTTAAAAATCAGTTCAATATTGGCACAAATAAAGATTAAATGAAAAAGATATATTAAATATTTTGTATCTATATTTTTTATTTATAATATCTTTGTGCAAACTACATTTACATTTTGTACTTAACATTACATTTATTGCTTTTAAATTGTAGGACAAGTTTTAATAAGAAGAAGTTGTAAGATATGCAAAACCACAAACACAATGACCAAAATGTTGTCTTTTATATGATAATATATATTTTATATGAAATGTATTCCGCAACAACGTATCAACTAACATCAACTTAAATTTGAAATAATTAATAATATAAAATAACACTGTTTTTTGTTTTACATTAATGTATACAAAGTTTATCACTATTACGCCTAGTCAACTTATTGGTTGATTATCCCGTGGAGCACCCGGTAACAAGATTATCCCGTGGAGCACCCGGTAAAGAATCGGTCTCCCACTCTTCAACGTAAGTTTTCGAGTGTCCTGTAAAAGGCAGGTGTTCGAAAAAATTAAGACATTTTACATCTTAAATTCAGCGATGAGGTTTGCCACCCATCCTGAATGTCTTAATTTTATATTGGCACGAAGAGGACAGTTTGCATGTTTCTTACATGCAGCTGATCTGCTGGCTACCCCACTTGTGGGATATGCCGTGATGGTATAGTATAGTAGTAGTAGTAGTAACTTATTGGTGAAAGCGCTAGGCGTAATTGTAGTATACTTTGTATATGTACATTAATGTGAAACAAAAAACAGTGTTTTTTTTATATTTTGTATTATTCAAATGTTGTTTCACAATGTCAAGACTGAAACATTAAATTCAATTGAAATAATTAATATTTGGTATAGAGTCAACCAAAAGCAGTTAATACTTAAACCTATTCCAAACTTTTTGACTTATAGCACTGATATGAAGTTAGCTATAATGACATTCAGCCATATTACCAATTTGGAATTTTGTTCCTAACTTCAGATCAGTATGATACTTCAGTCTCAGAGTAATACTCAAAAAAATTACCTCAGCATATAGTGAGTAGAATAATGGGATACTTCTACCGTTTTACTTGCTTTTTAATTTCGCACACAGATATGTACCATGTGTGTTTATTACTGTTAGCTACTCAATTATTTTATCAAAGCAACAATATCATTATGATATTAACAACTTACTTTTTTCCATTTTGTGACTTGATACATTGTTGTACAATACATTGTTGAAAAAAGTAGTTGTTTATCAATGTTAGATAAGACACACACATTCCATCTTGCTTATACAACTATTTTAACGATTTTCTGTCAGCATTTGTCACACATGCACGCACGTGTTTGCTTGTTTAATTCCAGTTTTTTTTAATTAAAATACTGAGATGAAATTATTATGTATACAGTTAAATAATCTATTGTAGTAGATTATTTAAGATAAATATTCTCAGTATAAAGACTAATTATGACTTTTGCAACAAGGCTTTTTAAGATCAATAGTCTTTTGCAACAAGAATTATTTAAGATAAATAGTCTCATTTATTTGCAATGTGTTTTCTCATTGCAAGAATTTTTTAAAGGAAATTTGTGCTTCCTTGCAACTTTTATTACAGAGAAATAGATTTCTTGCAAAGAGATTTATTTAAGATCATATATTTGCAATGAGACTTACGAAAGATAAATATTCTTTTGCAATAAGAGTTATTTAAGATGAGTAGTGTCATTACAATGAAATTTATTTGCAACATGTTATCTCTTTTCAAAAACTTATTCCATGTCTCTTTGCAACTTTTATTTAAGATAAATATATACTTTGTAACGAGACTTATTCATGATAATATCTTTGCAATGAGACTTACTTAAGATAAATAGTATTTTTGCAACGAGACTTATTTAAGATAAATAGTCTCTTTACAATGAAATTTATTTATGATAAACAAATAGCCTCAATATAAAGACACTGCTAATTATCTTAAATAGACTATTACATGACATTTATAAAATTATTTTTAATAATCCCATATACTTACTACGTTTCTAAATATAATTTCTAACTGTGAAGATATAATATGTATAATGTATATGATTAAATATATAGATATTTAATATAAAATTTTAAAATGGATGGATTTGAAATGTAAATATATTATTATAAATAGGTATATAAGTCTTATACGAAGAATTTCTGATTATTTTTTCACTTTTACCATTCTGCACACATCAACAAAACAATGACTCAGTATGCTGAGAATATTTGAGCTGTTTAATCCAACAAAAGCCTAAATCTCTCAAGATTATTCAAAACTACGATTTATTTTAATAGATAAAATATCTAATTTTAACAAAAATTTAAGATAAACAACATATATGTATCGCTGAGTTTCGAAATCGAGTTAAAAATTAAAAATTGAGTTATATATATATGTCGTTGGATTTGTAATCAAATATTCTATAATTGTAGAAATTTGTTTCTTTCAAAACACTCACCATTTGTACAAAAAAATTAAAATAAAATGATGATCAGAAAAAATCCCGCTTTCTTCCTTTATTTGTTTTAATATCCTCTATAACTCAATCGAACAATAGACAATATTTTTATGTACACAAAATGAACAGTTCATTATTATTCAATAGCAAAAGTTATTTTAAAATTGAACTGTTGTAACAATCTTACAATTAACAAACTTGTTTGACTTCAGGAAAGTACGTTTAATACTTGTATAATAGTTTTTATTGAATCACAAAAATGTTTTATAACGGATTTCGAAACTCAGCGATACAATTACATCCATCTAAATGAAACTTGTTAATATAATCTCGCAACTAGAGTACGCGACCACTGTCTGATCCCCAAATTACGCTGTGCATATCAATACTATTGAAGCAATTCAACATAGATTCTTACGACACGTGAACTACCGCCTGGGTATTCCCATTGATGGTCTGAACTATGATTTTTTGTTGATGGAGATGAGGCTCGTTAGCCTATATGATCGCAGAGTGTTGTTCGATCTCCTTACACTGAAGAGAGTAGTGACTGGCTCTCTGAATTGCCCAGAGTTGCTTAGCTTAGTAAACTTGCGTGTCGAGTCGTAACACCAGAAGTCAGGCATTGTTCTATGCTGCGGGATCATCATCCAATTATATCTATTATTCATCGATGAATCGACTCCATGTAATAGGAAATAATTACAGTGAGATTGATATTTTCAACGATTCGGAGTACACTGTGAGGAGATGTGCTGTGAGCGGGATTATTCGAGGGTACATGCTTTCCGTTGAGAATCCCCTGTAGTTACTATTGTTATGTTTTTGTATTCATTGTCACTTATGTGTTGATTGTGTTTGTTTCAAGTGTGTTTTTGTAAGTTATTGTACTTTAAAGGCTATTCAGCCGTATATTATGTTAATAAATAAATAAATATATGAACTAGACAATTTCTATGAACTTGCCAAAATTATTGCGAAAAACTGAATCACCTTATTACTTTGAATACACTAACGAATCAATTTTTTGTTGCACTGTAAGATATGAAATGTTCAAAAGACGATAGAATAAACAATTGTTTAGGCTTTTGTTACACAAACAGCTCATTTATAATTGTCATTGTATAATTGATAAAAGAAAATTATCTTTATTCATTTTTTGCTATAATATTATGTATTATGATATTTTGGGAAGAGGTTTTAAATAAATATGTGGAAAAAATTGACATTAAATTTTACAGTTTTACAATGTTGATTTATTTATTATACACAATATTATAACTAATCAAAGATTTTTTAATCTACAGATGTAAAAATAAGCTCAAAACAGACCAGTACTTTCATCAACATGAAGAATTTTTAAAGTTTTACATTTGTGAAAAATAAATATCATTAGAACCAATCTTAATAATCTGATGAATTTTAAGGCAATCAGAATAGGTATGGAATTAGACAATTGACAATCAGAAAAATATAGTTTGAAGACAATCAATGATCAAATAGTTTGTTTTGCTTCGATTAGACAATCAGTTCGATCCCAGGAGCCGGCAGACTCCCTTTTCAAGACACAAGCTTTAGCTTTCTGTGAAAGGTGTATAAGGTTGTATTTGGGTTTATAACAAAACCCAGATACTGTATATCTTTTTTTTTTTAAATAAACTATTGTTTTAAGACAATCAAATATCAAATGTAATACAGTTTTAAGGCAGTTAACTATTAGAAGAATTGTAAATAATTTATGATCAGAAGAACAATAAATTTATTATAACAAATTAACTATAGTTTTAATTAAGACAACTGATGATCGAATAAATTATAATTTGTGATCTGAAGAATTATACATTTAAGATAATTAATAGACAATAGAAAAAACTACATACTTATATAAAACAGTTGCTAATCGAATGAACTATAATTTTATGACAATAATTAAATTGTAATTTTAAGGCAAATATATAATTATCTTAATCTCAATATTTATACAAATGTTTTAATTATTTTTATCCAAATATTTTGCTAAATATAGTAGATTCGTATAAAAGACAGCTAAATGTATAAATACAAGATATTTTAGTATAATAATTATATTATATAGGAATTAATATTTATCTCATTATGTATATTAAAGATCATTTTATCCATCAAAATTTCTTTTACTATATAAAATTATAGCATATTTAAAACAAAAATGAGCAAATGAGGGGTTCACATGCAAAGACACATCTATCCTAGAATATTGAAACAGAGAAAACAACAAATTTCTACTTATAGTGTTTTTGATACAAGATCAGTTTTTTTTGTTAAATTGATTTACTCGAGGATGGAATTAGATTTTCATTGTATTGATTAATTAAACTACAATATAACCAACATACATACAATCATGTCTGTATTCATAGTTAAATATTTGTAAATAAAAGATCAATGTCCCTTTGCATGTGAACCCCTCAAATATTTTTATTTTAACATAAAATCATTTTTTAATCTGTCTAATTTTAATATTCTTTACAAATAATTAGCTCAGATAATGGTTTTAATGTCAAAAATATTGTCAATTTTAATAATGATTATTTTCCATTTAAGTCATTTTAAATACGCAATAACAATATAAAGAAAACAAGGAATAAGACATTAACATCGTTAATCAAATATTAACATTATTAATCCGTTAACCCAAATTTAACATTGCTACTTTTTTCTTTTTTTAAAATGTAACACACGTTACACAAGTCTGTCAACGATTTTTTAGTTAACTTAATCACTTTTTAAATTTCGTTGATTAGCGATTAACGGATTAATATTTTAATACTCAGCTACGCAAGTAATGAAATACATAATAATGTTTACATCAAAAACAATATAAATAAAATATTTTCTGCAATTAACAGCTCATGACTAAGAATTTTGATCAACTTTTGTGCATTTTTTTCTTAAATTGGTAATACTCCTTTAAAATTAAATAAAAATAGAAAACTTAGATACAACAAAAAATACTTTGGTTGAATTTTGATCATAATTTTATTATGTTTCACAAAAATACTTTTTTACGTCTTTCTTCAACAAAATAATTTAACATCTTTAATCCAGTGATAGATATCGTCCCTCTTCTGACTAACTGTCGTATCTGGCATTTTTGGTGAAATCGAGTTATGGTCACCAATGTGTATTTATATGTGCCCTGCATGTTCTCACTGAAGATCACACCTGTAACTGTTACCGTTATCCTGGAATAGCCTTCTGATTTGTTGTAGTATTTACAAATTATTTTAAATACAATGTGTTGTATCTACATACTAATTCCTCAAAATATCATCACAAAAATGATTCTGAGATATATAAGAATAGGTACAAATAAAATAATGTAATATATTAACACTGTATCATATAATTAGGAGAGACGAAAATATGCACGACAAAACATAAAAAAACGCTCTCCTGAACAATTTACATTTAGGCAGATACGACTGTTAGTCAGAAGAGCGACGAAATGTCACCCATATGTACTGAACATGTTGTTTTTTATTAGCACAGAGAAGACAATTTATATGTAGTTAGTTGATCCACAGGCTACTCCACTTGGGGAAGGTGCTGTGATGAGATAGATGGATAGAATTTTGCTATGTATATGCATATTCTTGCTTCGTGGAGTGTCTGACAAAGAATAGATCTTTTCGAATGTCTTGTGAAAAGGCAAGTATTCTGAAAACATCTAGAATAGGAAGCAGAGATGCAACAAATATTCGGCAACTATTCGGTATTTTGCCTATTCGGCAACATTTTTACTATTCGGCCGAATACCGAATATTTAGTCTATTATTCAGTATTTTGCCGAATAGTTTAAATGTAAAACTGCAAGGAACTAATAGCTTGCAGATCATTGCTATTTCATTGTCAGCTGCAGATGCATAATTATTAATCTTCAAATGTCTAATTAATTAATTTAATTTGGTATGGAGTGAAACAATATAATATTATTATTGTTATCATTAATGTTGGAACACAAAAATTTCGAAAAAATGTACCGCGCTGCAAGTCTAGCAGGTACATATGTCTATGATATACCTACACGAAGATGCGCAGTCGGGAGTACCGCACACTCTCACCATTGTTTTGCCGAATATTCGGTTATTCGGCACATAATCTTGCATAACATTCGATATTCGGCAAATATACTATTCGTTGCATCTCTAACAGGAGGATAACATAACATAACACGTATAGACAATTCACACAGACCGAGCTAGTCCCAAACTAAGATATGAATCTTGTATTATGGGTACTAACACGGCGATACACATATACAATGCACTAAACACATATACATGTAACACCCAGACCCAGGACAATCTGAAAAAGGTCATTCTTCATTTTTGCCCTGGCCGGGAATCGAACCCGGGACCTCGTGACTCAAAGGCAAGTGCGTTAGCCTCCGCGCTACACCGGTCGTCGAACACATAATATCTTCATAATTCGTTAATAGTTTCATCATAAAACAAACAACATCACAAACTCCCGTGTGTCAATTATTTCCTCTTATTTGGTAACCAACGTTTGGTTTAGATAAAGGGAAAGTAATGTTTCATGTGAATAATGCTCATTAAAAACAATGAGAGTATTTTTGATAAGAGACCATTCGAATGATTCAGATTATGTATGTGTGATATTCCTTATCTTAAAATAATAATAATAATGAATGAATGAATAGGTCTCGGTATATTAATCTAAATGTAGATTACGTACTACAATCCAAGAATAATTAAGACAATAGTATCTAAATAACGCTTCCAATTATATAACTGAATCGGTCACCTGGAAAATGACGTAACGAATTATAATTTGGAGTCTTCATGAAGACTCGTACATTTTGATGTTGGAAAGAGTGCAAAGGGTTTTTTGAGGTGGTTATATCAATTTACATATGGTTACTACCCATATCTGTTTCCATCTGCATTTGTAATGGGCAGTCTTGGATATAACACCCTTGAGCATCGTAGGAGCGTGTTTTACGCGAGACATTTTTTGAAGTTGCTGAATGGTATAATTAGTAATCCGAAAGTACTGAGGGAGTTTAATTTTTATATACCAGCATCGTATAGTCGCTCGTGTCAGCATATTATGCTATTCTATCCACCTACAAGCCGGACAAATATTCTCGCGGAATCACCAATAGCTAAAGCAATTGGATTGTTCAATAGTGTTTCCCAGAATGTGGACATATTCCACATAACGTACGGAGAATTTGTAGGGAAAGTGGAAACACTTTTGTAAATATTTGTTTTCTCTGGGATCGCATTGGCCGAAGGCTGTAATGGTCCCAGTAGATTATGATGTTGTTTAAATAATAATAATAATATAAATTGAATATTAAAAAAAAATAATTCGCAATGCCAAAACATTTTATAAGAATTTAAAGTGAATTATGTATAACAATTTTTTTTTTAAATTATGAATACATATGGGTTTATAATAAACCCAAATATACTCAAACACCTCATAGTAATTTATGTTATGAATTTTTTGACAGAATTGGATGTCTATGGGGACCACGCTTTGGAATAGTTTGCCTCTAGGTCTTAGGTAGGCCACTGACTTGAACCCGCATCAGAGTGATTTGTTCAATTTAGCTACCGGGCGACTTGCCGAAGACTCCGATATTCTTTCTTATAAACCTCGATGATAGCATCGCCTGTAGGTATTGTTCTGAGAGACCTAGCATGTCTAGTTATTATAAAAAATAAGTATGAAAAAGTAAAAACAAGTTTGTTCAAAATGTGATCTATGTGGATACAACATTGTCCAAGGGATCTATTTAATTACTATCTGTTATTTATTCAACACTCACTTTACCTTGAAGAATGATTCACAATACTGATTCACACTATTATCTAATACTTTAAATCATTCCGATATCTCTCATTCATAATACACATTGTAATTATTAATGTGATAAGAATGATTTATTTATGTCGATTAACCCTGTTCCTGCTGCTGTCTTCGCAATACAACAGTCGCGTTAGATGGAAGATATTGAAATAAGGAAGTGGTAAGCTTACCCTCCGTGTATTGTTGAATTATATAACTAATAACTTCTGAAACTGTATTATAATAATAATATCTAGACAATTCTTTTTAAGATGCGCCATTTTGTGGCAAAACAACCGCAAGGGCTCATTCAAGAATCAAAACACCTCCTGAACAAAAGGGGCTTTAACCTTGACTTGACCACCTCCACACTCTCCAGAGTTGGCAAATCAAAGGGATAATAATAATAATTAATATTACATTAAAGCAAATTGCAATTTTTGTAATTACAGATACTCGAAATTCTGTGGAAAAAAGTAAAATTTAAGATAGGTACTGAATTGTACATTACGATAGTAAGTGGAGATTGTCTATAAATGGCAAAAATGAAAAATTTATACAAACTTGTAAAGTGGTAGAGGTTGTAATAATCAATGTTACAGTTCACTAATGGTAAAGGTTGTAAATATAACAGTTAATATATTGTAGAGATTGACAATAAATGGCATAAAATGTAAAATTTATAGCACATAAATGGTGGAAGTTGTAAATGTTCACAAACCAAAGAGGTTGTATAGCTTATTTTGTTCATAAATGGAAGATTTTGTAAAAATGTTAAGTTCACAAATGGTATTTATTGTCTACTAATGGCAAATATTATAAATGTTATAGTTTATAAATGGTAGAAATTGTAAAGATTAGAACTCAAATAAGGTACTAATTGTCTATAAATGGCACAGATAATAAATGTTACAGTTCACAAATGGTATTGATTTTCCACTAATGACAGATATTGTAAATGTTATAGTTTATAAATGGTAGAAATTGTAAAGAATACAGCTCAAATGAGGTATTAATTGTCAATAAATGGCAGAGATAATACATGTTACAGTTCAGAAATGGTATTTATTATTGTTATTATTATTTGGATGATTTGTAAAGCGCCGTTTTGTGAAAAAAAAATCCACCTCAAGGGCTCTCTTTGCTAACTAAGGTTGTGCCTGTCCACTTATGGCAAATATTGTAAATGTTATAGTTTATAAATGGTAGAAATTGTAAATATTACAGCTCAAATGTGGTACTGATTGTCTATAAATGACAAAGATAATAAATATTATAGTATATTATAAATGGTGGATGTTATAAATGTTACAGTTTACAATTGGTAGAGGCTGCAAATGTTACAGTTGACAATTGGTAGAGGCTGCAAATGTCACAGTTTATAAATAATAGAGTTTACATATTTTACAGATTGTAGATAAAATAGGAGAAAAAGTAAAGAAAATAAAATCTAAACAAAAACATTATTTACAAACATTAAGATTAATTATATAGAGTCTTAGTTATAAGAGACATAAATTATAAGGAATCCTTAAAATTAAGATAATAAAATATACAATCATAGTAGGAAACATAAAAATAATTATTTATTTATTACAATGATAAAATAACAAATGCACAACTTAAAATAAGAAAAAAATAAAAACATCATAGACATCAAATGTCCAGTACAAAAAAAAACTAGATTCACAATTTTAATTGCGTAAAATTAAAAATAAAACATTTTCGTAATATTTTATACAACTTTATAGTTAAGACTGATTATTCCTCCATTCATTGGCACCCTCTCCATTTATTAGCACGATAGATGTTAAACTACATATTTTGAGTCAGACCGTTTGGATTGTAATTTCAACCAATTTTTAATGTCAATAACAAAGGTATAATCAACCAATACTATATTTTCAACTATAGTGGTGTTCTCAACCAAAATGGCATTTTCAACCGAAACCAAGTTCAACCATATTTTACTAGTTTTTAACAAAGGTATGATTGACCAATATTATATTTTTAGCTTTGATGACATACTCAATCAAAATGGCATTTTCAACCAAAACCAAACTCAAGCATATTTTAATAGTTTTAGTTGAAGACAAAACTGAAATTTAAAAAATCATTATACCTATACAAAAATTTAATATTTTCGCTTTGTCAAAATAATAATATTATGATCATGTGAAAATAATAAAATTAATAAAATCATCTAAAATAATTAATAAAGATGGTATTTTCTGATCTGGTATTTTACCTACAAACAAAGCTTTCTTTGAGTTTATAACCCTTTCAGACCTAGCATATACGATCGTGCGGGTCAGGTTAAAATAATGTAGGATTCAACTGATTTACAATTTTTGCCGTGTACCGGCACACAACGATCGTACGCGTTGTCTGCTACACGTTGTAATGCATAGTTTCCGAATTCTTCCGCTTGGGTCGACAGTATCTGTCATCAAAATGTCGGAACGTCACGGACGCATCTCTGCAACAGGTAAAATATTTTTAAATATTAATTTAGAATCCCTACTTCTGGTGATACTTGATTTTATTATAGTTAAATGCGTAATTAGCAAGTATTTTGAATTTATTTTTATTAATCTTCGTAACTGTGATATTTATTTGAGCCAAAACTGATACCCACACGAGCGTGCGTGTCAGGTCTAACTTGAGGTCATACATATGTTCTAGGTCAATACAAAGTTTTAGTTTGCAATATTATTATTTTGCCAAACTCTTTCCCATGGAATGTTTAGATTTATTATTTACAATTTATATTGAATGATATAAATAATTTCTTTATTTTTTTTATTTATTTTATTTCATACTTATACCTACAGGAATTTCCAAAATGATGCCGGACGAAGATGGTTTTGGAGATTTTGTACGAGAAACCCTAGATGTAATTGGAGATGGTAATGAGTCTGAAATTGATGATTTATCTAGTGAAGATGATGAACTTGAAATTTCTACTATATCTTCACGCCCATTGGAAAGCGGTATGGAATTATTAGAAAACCAAGAAGTAGTTGAAGATATTGCCATTTCTCTTCCTGCTGATCCAGCAACTATTTCCAGGCGAAAAATATGGAGACAAGTTGAATATGCAGCCAAGTCACATCCTGAACCCGATAGAAGTACTAGAGATATTCGCACACCGTTGGCATACTTCAGTGATTACTTTAACGATGAGCTTTATGAGAAAGCCGTTGAATACTCCAGCCGGTACCATTTGTCAAAAACCGGAAGGGTACTCAATACAAATATCTTAGAATTAAAGAAAATGTTCGGAATCCACATAATTATGGGATGCATGCAATATCCCAGAGTCCGTATGTATTGGCAACAGTCATACGGATTAGAAATAATATCCAAGACAATGCCCCGAGACAGATTTTTCACTCTTCGGTCATGTCTACATTTTGTAGATATAGAATTGCCTTCTCCAGATGCAAGTTATAATAAGTTGTGGAAAATTCAGCCGGTAATAGATGCTGTACGAAAAACGTGCCTACAAATCGAAAGGCAACCTGGATTTAAATATTCCATTGACGAGCAAATGATTCCTTTCACTGGAATTTGCCCCGTTCGACAATTTGTTCCTAACAAACCTCGACCTACAGGTTTAAAAAATTTTGTTGTTACAAAATCAACTGGTCTAATGCTTGATTTTGAAGTGTTCCAAGGGCCAAACACAAATCTTCCAGATAGAGACATGGGAATAGGACCAGGAGTAGTTTTACGACTAGTGCAAACTTTACCATCCAACAGTTGCATTTACTTCGATCGGTATTTCACCACACTTGGACTGATTGACAAATTGACTGAGATAAATTTTCATGGCACTGGAACGATAATGGCCAATCGTTTGAAAGGATTATGTATGAAGCCCGATAAAGAATTGAAGCAGGGGGATTATCAGCAACAAGTTTGTGACAATACCGTCATTGTCAAGTGGAAAGATAACAAAGCTGTCATAATGGCTTCAAATTGTTGTGGAGTTGAACCAATTTCCACTGTAAAAAGATGGAATAAGACTAATAAATCCTACGTTAATGTTCCAGCACCCAAAGTCATCAAAGACTATAATAAGTCTATGGGTGGTGTTGATATCCTTGATCAACAAATGGAGTGCTACAGAACATGGATTAAAACAAAGAAGTGGACATTAAAAACCATCATCCATTTTATGGACTTAGCACTAGTAAATAGTTGGATGATGTATCGAGAGGACTGCTCCACAAAAGCAGTGCCAAAAAGAAAACAGCTTGATTTGTTAGCTTTTCGGCTACAAGTTGCTGAATCATTAATTGGTTCCCCTGATAAAAAAAGAAAGGTGCCAGAGGAAAATCGTGAAGAAGAAGAAAACGATGGAACAAATAGTCAAAAACACTACAGACCATCGAAAATGCCAGCTATTGACATCCGATATGATGGTTATGACCATATTCCCGTTTTTGATGACGCAATTACGATTCCACGTATTTGTCGATTGGAATCATGTAAATCACGAACAAAAGTACTTTGCGAGAAATGCAATGTATATTTGTGCCTTTCTCGTGGCAAACAATGCTACAAAATATTCCACAAAAAATAATTTGTTTACATTTAAAGGTTTATTTTTTTAATTTCCTTTTATTTAATAATACTTTTACAATTTTGATGTTTATTTTTTTAATGATTTACCCACTTAATTGTTATTTTACTGCAATGTAAATCTAGAGGTAAATACAAAGCATTTACTTAAAAAAAAATGTCAATTTAATCGTTAAAGTTTTTTTTTCTTACTGTTATATTTTTTTATTAACATTATTTTTTATCATTTTTAACGATTATTGAATAATTAATTTGTATTTTGGTATGCACGAACAATAATTTCAATGATATCATTGTGGAATAATTGTGTATAATATTATTTGATAATAAATTGAATGAACTTTCCTATTTGTTTTGGTTTGTTACTTTACACAAATATAGTCCTGACCCACACGATCGTGCTGGTGGATTTTCCGGAAAACTAACTTTTCATGATTTTTTAAATTATTTTTTCTAGCATTAATATGTGCTAGTAGTATAATAAAACATTTTTTTTTTTTAAATTTAGTATTATTTTTTCGTCGGGTCTGAAAGGGATAAGAGAGGATTTCGGAGCTAATGATGTGTCGCCCGGTAGCTTAATTGGATAAAGCACAATTCGGGAAAAGAATGGGTTTGACGGTTCAATATCCGTCTGGGGAACTGCAAAATAAGGTGACATTACACCCCATTCTATTTCATTTTTAGTGTGCACGAACTGAAATAGTAACGTTCCAATTTTAGTTAATCTAAATTGGTATTCTATAAACTCTAAAATTGTTCCTAATTAGACTTATATACACAACTTGTATCATATAGAATACGAATGTTAGTTCCGTTAGTTCAAGTGAACTTGATTATAAAATTTTGTAACGTTCTTATTTTAGTTAGAATCAATATAGAATAGGAGGTAATGTCTTTTCTAAGCCTTATATAATAATTTCTGAGTTATGATCACAATAAGTATCTAACAATCTATGGTACTAATAAACGGAGCACACTGCCAGTAAATAGAAACATTACCCATTCACATTCATCGTATATTTGTTTTGTTTCTTTGATTCAACTATTTACACGAGTTGCATCAAATTTTCTTCTACAATAAAAAAGGATGTTAAATTCTTGTCAAATCAAAACAACCCTAAATCATTTTAGTTTAAATAAAAGATTAAAGCTATATGTTACAAGGATCTTTGACAGTAATTTTGAATTACAAACATGTAAGAAAGACCATTTACTGAAGAATTATATTTCTTGACATAGTTGATTTCAGGTTTAAAGACTTGTTATATCTTTCTCTGTATTAAGGGTACCAATGCAAGACTCTTGCGAATTTTGAATTTGTCCTATAGCTCGTATAATTGTTTGTCGTACTCATAGACATAATACATAACAAGATTGTGCACTTCTATAAAAAAATCGTCCCACCTGAGATAGTAATTCTTAGAGAGCTGTCTCTTCTGTTACATGTACTAGAAAGGGACACCAATCTATGAGTTACTATCTCACGTGGTACGCTTCATTTTTTCATAGGAAAATAGACATTATTGCCACGACTGAAAGAATATTTTTGCTTGTATTTTAGTCTAAAGTGCACACACAGTCTAGTTTTAGTAAAATGTCTTTGGTACACCTATGTAAATATAATTATATAAATATAATGTTTACAAAATACACTGACTGATGGCGCTAGTTGTAGGTAATGTACGTATATTGTATTTATTTAATTTTTATTTTATCCTAAATTCTTAAAAAACTGCATTATAGTCTATCGTCAGATAATGACTGATCTCTTTCATGATGATTCTCCACATCTGACGAGTCTGAAGATCAGTACACCTGGAAAAATAAACCAGACAAATGATTACAATATTTACTAATCTTTACTGTTTAACTGGATTTGGGCACAACACACAGATGACAAAACCAATTAGACATCTCAATAAGAGAACCATGTTTACACAAATCTAATTGGAAAAAGTAAGAAAAACTTTCCAACGCTTACAAATTGGCTTTAGGCTGGCTTAACTGATCATTTTCTCTAGTTTTATATGTCTGTTTATTGAATAAAGTATTTATTACTATTATTTCTGAGTAATGCAGTATTAATTGTCAATAATGTGAGTATATATCAATGTACAGTAAAGAATGAATAAATAAATAAATAAATATATTTTTACCTTAACAGTACACGCCATTTCATATCCCCCTTTGCTCTGCATTTGGTTTTGTACAGCGTTCAGCATCGAACTCGGCATCTCAACGTCATTAGATCCTGAAACCAGACGCAATTGATTAATTTCTCAAAATATTCTTATACAAGCCCGACAAAAATTATACCTTAAGAATGTAAAATATCTTGGTACATGCCGACTACGGTACTTGTCATTTGAAAAATTAAAAAAAACCATTAATGCGTGGAGTCCCCTACCCGTGGAGGTAAAGAATAGGCCTTCATTCTTTCCTCTAAGTTTTCGAGTGTCCCATAAAAGGTTTATGTTCATTCAACATCACATTGTACAACATCTAATACTGCTTTTTTAAAAAGGGCAGCGCCTCCCACATACCTCGTCCCGTACTTGGAGATATATATCTCCATAAAGACACACACATGCACAAACAGGATTTAATGTCGGATTAAAGCGGTAAATGCTGCCCCGAGGGAGCACTCTAGATTTACTACTACTACTACTGTCCCATCAAGGTACTATCTCACAAGTGGGGATATGTGCATGTATTGAACATATGCAAGCTGTCTTCTCTGTGCCAACAAAAAAATAAGATGCAATATTTTTCATTGCTGAATTTCAGATGTAAAATGTCTTTTCCAATACCTGTCTTTAATGTGACACTCAAAAACTGATAAGAAAGAGTGGGAGGCCAATTATTTGCCGGGTGCTCGGCGGAATATGTACTATGTCCAAAGACGGAGTCAAAATGTCCGGGATAAAGAAAAAGATGTCACCTTATCCCGCAATATCTACCAATCTATTGGAATAGGTATCTTCTTGGTCATTCTGTCCTCATGCATTCTTCCCACATGCCCAAACCATCGAAACAAACCAACAAAGACATAACTGTGTGATTTTTTATTATGTACTGTATACAAAACAAACATTGAAAAGACAAACAATTTGTATGTCCGTAATTATTATAAACGTACCAGGAAATCATAATAAGCTAACAACATACTTCAAGTAATGTTTGTGTTTGCTTTGTATCTGTGTACACTGGGATATTATGATGTTCTAATGATGTTTTCAAACTCATTATTGCCTTGTTACTCGTACATTGGTAGCATCATATTGACGGTCCAGTTCAATTTTCATTTAATTGATAATTCATAAAATCAATTCCACAAACAAATAACTTTTAAATATACACGGTACCCTTTATATTTTAATTATTAAAATAATGTACCTATTTCCAATTCCACATATAAATATTTGGAATTGTTTTACTATTGAACGGAACAAAGACAACATAATGCCATTAACAGTGTGATTATTATTATATAGTATATTTCACTTTTTGTTGTGTTTTTAAAAGCATAATATAAATATACCAAAATTACAAAAATGGCAATTTCTCGAATATATGACATTTCGACTTGTTGATGTGTGAAACTGGACTGTCAATATACTATACCATCACGGCATATCCCACAAGTGGGGCAGCCAGCAGATCAGCTGCATGTAATAAACGAGCAAGCAGTCTTCTCCATGCTGCCATAAGTTTAAGACATTAACATTCAAGATGGGTGGTAAACCTCGTATTGATAATTGTCATCCGTGAAGCCATCGAAGAAGAACACGCTGTGCGTTTATTACATGCAGGATAGTTAGTCTGCAGGCTACCCCAGTTGTGGGAGATAGTATAGAAGGCAACATGGTCTGCTTTTCTTGCTAAAATTCCTTCAGGAAAATTTCCTTTTGAGGCAGGTACAAAAATATTATTAGACCAAAAAGAGTCAAGACTCAAATTTTTTTTTCTTGTTCCATCCATAGACCTTGCCCACCTCGACTTCTAGATAAAACGGTAAAATGATAATCAAATTTCTAATCCCGCCTCCCCGTTTAATATAATATCAAGACCAATAATAACTAACTATCTTCACACTTCGATGCTTTTCATGGGAACACAAGGCAGAAACTACCCTCAGAGTGTCTCAGTTGAGACACCTCTTCACAAGACGCTCTGATGTCGTTGTCATGGGAACAGTATACTGCGAAAGAGGGACTTCTGGGTCATTAAAACTCTTGTGAACGAAAGAGCAGTAGGTACTTTTTTGGCAACTATCACTGGACATTCTCGAAGCATGACGCAAATGGGACCATCCATCAGACTATTATTATTCCAACCTCCCTCTCCGTATGAAATCCTGGGTACACCCTTACATTTTATTGCTACTTCACTCATTCTCACCACATACAGTATCTAAATAGGGATACAATATAAAAAAATATACATAAAAGGGTCTCAATTTTGCTGACACATTTTGTCTAATCACCTGTTGCTCAGGAAAGTGACGCGTCTGAAACTAATTTGCTGAATTTGCAAATTATTCGATCCGTCTACAAATGATGTCATTTCAGCATTGTAGACTGCGTGTCTGGTCTGGTGATCATCGTTGTAAAAACATGTGCAGTCTACAAAAAATTTTAACAGCTCGACAAATATGGGCCACATAAAATGCTTAAGATACAACACTATACATGGAATCAACTGCCTATTGTGACTTTTTACCTATAAATAGTGAGTTACAATCCATTGGATTGGTCTACAACGAGTTTGGATTTTGTTCTCCATTTCTCCCTATTTTTTTAGCAAATCTCTTTAGTTCTACATATGTGCCACAATTCATGTCCTTCAGTTGGTCCTTTGATAGGCCTCTACCATTTCTGCCTTCAGTCTTACCCTCCACGATGGTGATGAGCAAGCCTGAGTGCCTGATGTTGCGGCCAATCCATTTAGCTCTTTCTTGGCTGATTCTTTTAAGGCATTGCCTTCTTTCGCCTGCCCTGATTAACACCTTTTCTTTTTTTCGACGTCTTACGACCAGTGGATCTTCAGCATGCGTCTGTAGCACCACAACTCAAAAGCTGTTTTTCCTGTATATCTATAATACCATCACGCCATCTTCCACAAGTATGGTAACCAGTGTACTGAATGTATGATATAAACTACAGGACGGTCTCTCTGTGCTATCAAAAATAAGACATTCAGGGTAGGTGGCATTTCATATCCTGGTGAATTATTATCCATCCATCTACTCATCCCATCATAGCATTTCCCACAAGTGGAGTAGCCAGCGAACCTCCTGCTTAATTATAATAAACATGCAAGTTGTCTTCTCTGTACCAATTAAAGTGAAGACGTTCTGGATGAGTGGCAAATCTCATCGCTGAATTTGAGATGTAAAATGTCTTTATTTTTTTCGAACACCTGCTTTTTACAGGACACTCGATAACTTACGAAAAAGAGTGGGAAACTAATTCATTATCGGGTGCTCCACGGGAATTGAGAACATTGCCATATGATAAAAACAGAACATTTTATATTATGTTATGCATATGATTGTTTAGGTACCTATAACTAGATGTAAACTATAGGCTGTATGTGGTATAGATACAGAGGTAGCATTTTCTGTGATAATATTTGCACTGAGGCTTAATACTGTTCACATAACAGAGATAAAGGCATATATTACAGTTGAATGTATAAATATGATAATTCAAAAACCTCATTAATTTAAAATGAATACGTCTGGCTCCTAGAGGAAATCTCAATTATACAAGCAAATCAATCCAAAAATATATATAATAAAAAAAATTATCAAATTAAACGTAAATTAATAAATGGCGACCGGTGTGGTGCGGAGGTAACGCTCTTACCTTGAGTCACTTATTCCTGGGTTCGATTCCCGACCAGAGCGAAGTGAAGAATGATCTTTTTCAAATTGTTCTTGGTCTGGGTGTTACACGCATTGTATGTATGTGTATCATCGTATGACTACCCATTTATTTTATTTTATTGTTGGGGCACCGCAACCTACAAGATCTATTGTACCCCCCCTACTCAGGTTTCCTGGTGTTGCCAGTCAAAGCGAACTCTCAAGTCCAAGACATCTTATGAAGTCTAGGATCTTGAGGGGACCTAAGGTGTGGAGAGATTCCACTTCTACGCAGTGCCTACCTAGGGCTTTGATTTTTGCGAATACCACAGCATTGCATTCTGCCAAGAAATGTCGAGGAGTGTTGGCCTCTTCATCACTACCCATAATTCAAGATTCATAATATCTTAGTTGCGGCTAAATTGATTTATGTAAATTGTCTATACATGTTATGCTATTCGGTCAATTTCTACTGTAAGTTATCCAATAGTATCCAGTTAGAATGATTGATGATCATTGTTGTATTTATTTTTATTATCTTTCACTGTACACCGTTACAAGATATCATAGGGCATCCAAGTATGAGATGGGGGAGGGGTATAAATTGTATTTATAATATAATTTGTATTTGTAATGATTTATTCCTGTACATAGTCTAACTTCATGGCATAATTATGCATTTACATTAAATTACAATCACTGGACAAGATGCAACCCCTCGCCCCCCATATGGCTTCTGTGATATCTTGCTACGGTACACAGTGAAGGATAATAAAAATACGTAAAATTATGATCATCAATATATATTTTCTAACTGGATACTATTGGATAACCTATGGTAGAAATAGAGAAGTAATTTCTAGAACTTCAATTTTTCCAGAATTCCTTTAATTGCAGTTATCACAGTTTCATTATATTATTATTATTTTATCACAGTACAATACTCAACTATAATATGCGCTATATTGCAATAACGATTGTGTTATCTCGTGTTTCCTTGCGTCATTCACCTGAACACACACCGAGTGTACTTGTAATGTATTTTTTTCACTATCTCAAAGTACTAAGTGCTATGTTATAGAACACAAACGCTGTTTTCAATTTTATTAGTCATTTAGTTAGCAAAGTAAATAACGTTTTATCTATTCTAGATCTCCCAAAAGTGAGGTCCAGTGGACTAACTAAACACATATACGCTTGACGTGGATGCATATTGTATCCAAAATATTCAATGTAATACAATATAATGTGTAACATCTGACGTGGATACCTAAAGGTTTTCTCGAGATTCTCATTCAATCTATTTATTTATCCATATTTATAATATGACGTGGATGTCATGTCCTAGAATTGATGAGTTATTGTACAGTATCTTTGAGGTGCTTTGGCACGTTAACGACACTTAAATATTGTCCAATAATAAGAATATAGTTTGTCCCAAAGAGTAGTAAGTAAGTAGGATTGGAATGGGACTTTTGTCTCTTGTCATCTCTTCATTTTTAGTAGCTCACTGATTTGTTCTTATCAGTGCAATGATATATCATCGGTGTATATCATGAAATCTTGTGTTTGTCAGTTTCTTCTAAAATTAAATATTGATACTAAATTCTTTGTCTAGTCGAGTTGCATCTACCGATGAAATGACCTTACGCTGAGAGATCCACGGAAAAAGTTATTGAGACAAGTTAAATCTCTTATGAGATTTTTTCTTAGATAATTTGTGAATACTCACAAGTACCTACTTAAAAAATGATTCTTTGAAATATTTCAAATCATCCTAGAAATTCAATATACTATAGAATTTAAAGACGCCTTTTCCACACAACAAATCAGACATAAAACATGTCTGTTATCCTGTTATCCAACAAAACAATTTTTTTATATATCTCCTATAAAATTTTTATAAATGCACATTGGAGATTTCATGAATTCACCTACGATATATATATATATAGGTACGACATTCAATATGGGTGGCAAGCCTCATTACCGCTGAATTGCAGATGTATGCACCCATCCAGAATGTTTTACTTTATTTTATTAGTTGAATAAGGACAACATGCATATTTATATATGCAGTGAACTACTGGCTACCCCACTTGTGGGACACACTGTGACGATATACACAAATAAATAGAACTAGGAAATATAAATACCATACCTATATGTCCCGTATGCTGGAAATTGGTTGGTTCTCCAATCATACTCCTGTCTATTCTCCGCCTCTTTCTCTGTGCTGAGGCTGTGGGCTGGTGATAGCAGCAGGAGAACCATTGCAAAAGAAGTTCTACACCCGTCGTAGCCATCTCCTTCAAGTCAACTTCCTTACGGGCCACTTTTACAGAAATTAACACTCCGTTTTTATAAAATCTCCACGCACACAACACTCCACCACACTTGTAGCTTTGTTACAGTGAAATGATTTCAACGCCCGACTCACAAATCACTATTTTTATAACACTTTTTAAATTTCTTGGAAAATGTCAGTGGCCCATGGTTTTATTACAATATTTGCTGATCGTGCAGCACAGGTAATTCACCTTTTTTAAATCATACACTACACACTTAAATAAATCAAACAAATCTCATTGACATTCATAAATCTTTTAAATATTATTTGGATTTTATATTCAGGTTAGGGTAATTATTTTTATAGTAGGTATATTTTATAAAACAAACTGTTTTATCTCTGCGTTATTATTTAAAGAATATAATGGCAGTTTAATAAAGAAAAGATGTTAATATTTGATATGCTAAAGTGTATGATTATGTTGAATTAATTATCTGTTGTTATTTTGAAAGTAAATATTGGTGAATGTCAAGAGCAACTTATGAATTGATAAAGTGTCAAAATGATAGTATTAATAAAGTTTATTGACACAGAATAGCAATACTATATTCAATTGATTAATTCATTATTATTGTGAATGCTAATACAACAGACACATCACATAACAACACTTTAAATTGAATATAATTTTAGTTATTTAAATAACATACGAGTATGAAATACACGATCATAACTCCCCCACCGAGCCGTCAGCCATTACACTGAAGTTATCTACGATTTCCAGTAGATGGCAGTAATGTGCACTGCTGATAACAGCTGATGATGGAGCAAATCACAGCTCGTTGAAATTTGAATTAAGTATAAATTTCCTGTGATTTTATCGCTGGCCTTATCCGATTCTGAAACAATAAAATAAAACAAATAGTTAGATAAGTATCGATAAACTATTCAGTAATAAAAGTTTTTGTTAGTCTAAAACTAGCAAAACGAGAGTAAAGATATTTAAGAATAATACTCGACAGATAGTGCAACTCCCTTTAGTAGAAGACAGGAAAAATGTGCCGGTGCTTATTAATCGACTTAGGCTGGTTTAATTGCACTTAACCTATGATACGTTCACCGATCGTTTCCGTAAGCATCAGGACACCTTATCTGCCTCCTACTAAAAGTTATGTAAATGATGGATTTGTAAATAATTTATTGATGAGATAACAAAACTTTCGGAAGACCTCGGACAAGGTGTAAGGAAGATCGTAAGAAGTAAGTGGATAGTGTATATCCAATTATAAAGATAAATAGAAAGTCGACGGGGAGCCCTATATACCACAATGGATACAATGTGACTGTAAAAGAAAATTAAAAAAAAAAACTGGCCACGTGTGAAAGAACTCAACTGGTTTTCGGTGCAAATACAAATCATCAACTTAACAACAAGAATTTCATTTATTACGTTCCTTGTAAGGGTCGATGCTTTTTTATTGACATGTGTTTTTGCATTTTATAGTTGGTGTCCTTCCTCTGATCACTTCCTCAAGACAGGAAATGGGCATAAACTATAATTAATTTACATATTTACATACTAGTATGGTATGCACATTTGTTTTAGGTTTACTGAAATAATCGGTCTTTTTACAGAAACTCCGATTTAAAAATTTTAAGAATAAAAAAACAAGAAAATCTTTTTAATGACACAAACAGATATTTCAGGTAATGTGAAAGTGTTGTATTTATCTTGCATATTTACCGTTGTACGTTTTATTTAGACTAATTACAGATCAAAATTCCAAAATGTTTTCATTGATGTTTATCACTGCCACTTATAGTATTATAGTAGAGGGCCCTAGATTGATCCTTGCGGTACGCCCGACGAAAAAAAAACAAAATTATAGATTATACCATAACTTTTAAAGGAAAAAAAGATTGATTCTGCGAATCATTTTTAACATTCTTGCTGTGCGAAATTGGCATAAAAGATAAGTAGACAGAATAGTTGAAGGACATATAAAAAAAATAATGTACTTTAATTAGTTGATATCTTGCTAAAATCTTAGGAGTTTCAATAAAAAAAACTCGATTCCCATAATGCGTGGCATATTGGCATAAGCAATATAATGTGCATTGCAATGCAAATGCACTGCCAAATAAGGTTGATTAATGTATTTATACTATTTATGCTTGCAGAATATTCCGCATATTTACAATTCAGGCATTCAATAAAGGATTTTATATCCGAATGAAATATTATTATGCGTAAATGAGTACCTACTGAATAAATATGAGAACTAATTATTTGTTCAGCTATTTTTTATCCATTCGTTCGGCAAGAAAAATCAGCCATTTAAGTAATTTGCACAGCAAACAATGTTTTCATCGGCAATAAATAAAAAATAAGCACAACACTTTTTTAACAAACAAATTTGGTTATATCGGCAAATTGACAAATTTTAACGGCTTAATAAATACTCGCACAGTAAAATAATTAATAGACCGGCAGAAATGTTATTTGAGCAGCAGAATTCTATTCTCTGACTTTAATTGATTTTAAGTAGGTACTTGTATAAAATTTACAATTTTTACGAAATTTTGTTAAAAATGTTTGGTTAGTTAGGCCTATCGAACCATGTGGGCCTCTATCGGGTCGGGGGCCCGTGGCATTTTGCCAGCCCTGCCGCCCTATAGTTAAACCACTGCCAGTAAACAATCAAATTATTATATTGTGCTAGTGTTCTGAGTTGGAGTAGTTTATACATAATAATGATACATTATACTCTATTCAACACTCTCTCGCAGTCGCTGAACAAGGTCACATCCTTGACCCCTGTACCTTTCAACGCATTTCTACATACATAACATTGTAATCACATATTATATTGTTCATTCGTACATTGCATGTAGTCACCTATCTGGATAAATGCATTATCTTGTTGAGAACAATCGGACCATAAACAATATTACCTAGGTACTAAGTACCTAAGTATCTGTTATTATTACCCGATAAGTATTCAATTGAAACATATTCTTACCAGTAAAGATATCCCAAGAAATTTAAAGAAAAAAAGTCTACGAAACATGTATCCTCCCAGTGACAACATAAGACCATTAAAGGTCACGTGGTCTTGTCTATGGATTTGCTTTTGCTTGGGGGGCAAACAGTCAGATTGCGCAAATCATCCTTGTAAGATGTTATGCCATAAGAGAAAAAAAAAAGAAAGTCAGACGACAAAATAATAACAAAATCGACACTGACAGTTTTTTTGATTATTAGGTATTCTTTAAGCGTTCCACCTAATATTACACCGTAATCATCTGTTGTGTTGGGATGCCTGATGCCCCTCAATGATTATTCTGTGACGTCATCCTTTAATGGTCTTATGGACTAGAAACCATAGGTATCGCTAACTGCAGCAAGTGTCCACAAGCTAAAATGCTTACAAAGATCTATGGAAAGACGAATGTTAGGGGTGAGTCTGAGAGATAAAATTAGAAACGAAGACATCAGACACCTAACAAAAGTCACAGACGGTAGATGTACTCCTAGAATCCTCAAATGGTGACCATGGAGTAGCAAAATAAGCATCGGCAGACCACAGAAGAGATGAACTGACAACATTACATCAATCGCGAGAAGGAAATGGATACATCAGAGGGCACAGGACCGCGACGTTTGGAAGAGGCCTATATCCAGCAGTGGAGAGATGGCTGACTAGCATAGCATAACATAGCACGTATTCAATAGCACAGCAAGGCTTATTTTCCGCGAAAATAAGGGTTGCACATCACAAATTTGCTGGAAAAGTTGCACTGGTTAAGAATAGGTGAAAGGGTCCAAACCAAATTGTGCCTTTTATAGTCTACAAGGCTTTGAACAATATGTCATCTCAGTCACTTTCCGAGCTCTATGCTGGTTCTCAAAACACCTGTAAGTAGACCTCTACGCTCAGCTAAGACATCCACCAGCATGCTGGACGAAATCAATAAGGCAAACAAGTCCTGCTTCTATGATAGGGCTTTTGGCGTCGCAGGACCCGTCATCTGGAACCGACTCCCCGAGGACTTTCGTAAAAACCAATTGATAACAACGTCCAGGAGCAAGATGAACACATCGTTCTTCCAACATAGTTTCCCACGTCCTTGAGATGGATGCTGCATTAAACGGCGCCAAATAAATCATCCAACATACATACATACCTACGTAGAAGGTTTTGTTACTATTTTTTATTATTTTATTCACCGAAGGTACTTGTTTGGTACACATTTTGTGAAAAGAACTTTTCTTCTAATCGCCTGAACCTGAAGATGGAGTATAGCAGAGAAAAATGTGAAAATTTCCATAATGACTAAAGACAAATTACAGTTTTTAGAATGTGTGCGTACACATACCTACATAATATGTATCCTATTTTGTCTCTCATTACATACAACTACACTGTCATGTAATGAAATATGACCATAATTACAACATTTTAGACACTAATGTCCAAATCTATATACATGTTTTATGTATATCATAAAGGCATAAAGTAAACAGTAAAAAAATTTGGAACGAAATGTCAGACTGTGTATGAGTCATAGAACACTATGTTTTAATGTGAGGAGCTGTGTGCTGATGGATTAATTTTAGTAGGTATCATTAAATAGCGAAGCGGAGCATTAAACAGTATTAGCTACATAGAAAATAATCTAATTTATATATGTGTCAGTTCGTACCTATATTATCTTTATTCTATTTTGTCTAAATAATACTTATTATTGTATTTTAATAGACCAGTGTGGCGGGCCAATGCCAAGGAGTCATCATAAATATTGTGCACCAACTATTCTCAGGGATATCATTTATCTTGTGTTAATGTATCTAAGGATTTTTTTTCCAAAACGTCTAAAGTAGCATTCGCATTGTTTCACTTTGGATGATAGTCCAGAGTGTCAGGGTCAAAGCTGTTCATCAAAAGTGAACACGTCTGTTCACACTTGTTCATCCTATGCTTTCACTGCCATTTCAACACTCACGGTCATGTAGTATGTAGTTTGACTATTTTCGTAAAAAAATAATAATTAAATAAACCAAGAAAATTAAAATAACAGTTGGAAATTCATGTTGAATTAATTAAAATAAAACACTTATGTCACCGTGGATATACTACAAATAAGTGTTTTATTTTAATTAAAGTTGGCAAAGATGCATAATTTTAATTATTTCGAAATAAATGAAACAAATGTTTTATTCTACTATTTGTTTATTTGACGAGATAGACGTCTTTCGTCTTGTAAGGACATTGTCAATCCAATTTCCTAACAAGACGAAAGACGAAGAAAATATTTGTTTTATTTATTTCGCAATGGAATTCTACTACCTAGACACCGACACTGTGAATAAATTTGACTATTTCGATCACAATACAATGCATAAATATTTATCACATACTTTCCTAAAATACAATAGCATCTCACATCTAAGTATACCATCTGAGTGAGGCCTTTGACCCTAGGATATATGTAGTTACACACACACACACACACACACACACACACACACACACACACACACACACACACACACATAATTATGTAGATGCTAGGCAAAAGAAAATATTATGTATTTTACAATACACTGCATAATACTCGTATTATATTCTTGTACATAATGATCTAAACTATGACGGTTTAAGGTTGAAATTATTCTGAACCTCGTAAGTTTGTAAATCATTGGTTCACAAACCTATTAGGATCACAGATCATTCTTTGAAATTTTCAAAATCTGTTGCCCCCACAAGGGCATATCCAGGTCCGGAAAAAGAGGCAGCAATTTCGTAAAATAATTTGCTGGAGTAGGATTTTAAAATCTGGTTTGAAACCTATTTTGCTAAACTGCTATTAGGTACTTGTACTAAGTATACCATGACGTAATTTATTTATTTATTTCACCTCATAAACGGCAAAGCCTTTATTTATTAGTTAGTAGATCAACTGCATGTAATAAACAGGCAAGCTGTCCTCTCAGATACTCGAAAACTTACGGAAAAGAGTGATAGACCAATTCTTTGCCGGTTGCTCCACTGAACGCTCTCTTTTATAAAAAAAGTTATGGTGTTATTGTAAATAAAATAAGTTAAGATGGTTTGGGCACGTGGAAAGAATGAATGAGGACAGAATGACCAAGAAGATATATTTGGCTGAGAGGAATGGTGCTCGGAGACGTGGATCGCCAAAGATCAAATGGCAAGATCGTTTAAATCAAATCCTACAGACGGTCAGCATATTGAACAGGAGAGCATGCATGAGGAATTGTATGGCAGTGACGGAAGCGACAGAAGTAAGCAATGATAGAAGGAAGTGACGCTCGATCCTTTCTGCCTACCCCGCGAGGGAAGCGGTGTGATGGTATGTATTTATGTGTTATTGACTCGACTATCGGTATATTATATTAATAGAAATAAACTTTTTATAAAAATGAAGACGATCATTACATTGCTATTAGCCTAGATTCTATCAAAAGATACGTATTAGGGTAGCAGAACTTTTAAACGACCCCTGGAATCTTTTATCGCCCACAAAAGGGCGTTTTTGTCCACTTTGAGAAGCATTGGTGTAGTAGACGTAATAATATCGACCCGGATTTACATCACGCGACCGGCTTCTTGTACATTTTATTTTGCATAAACCACAAAAGATAATACATAATTGTAAATAAATAGCATACATAAAAGGTATACTTAGATATTGTATTTAGGTGTAGCAGTCAGTTTTCACATGTCTGGGATACGTAGAAAGAATGAGTGATGAAAACAGAATTACTAAAACGATGTTGACTTTCTGTGCAACATGAAACATGTTTTATGTTGCACAGAAAGTCTAAAAACTCCCATTTGACATCTCGATTGGAGGACCATGTTTACATAATGTAACAATGTCCAAAATCTAATCGGAAGAAGTGAGAAAGGCGTATCAATGCTTACGAATTGGCACTAGGCTGGCTTAAGTGATCACTTTCGGTGTTCATGGACAACGTTCACCATTTCTGTCATTCTCACTAAGATGATATAAGGAGAATAATACTTAGTGCAGATCATAGGAAAAACCATTTTTTGGGATCTCATTTTCAGATCTCAAATGGATCAAGATCTAGCGTTGTGCACAATGTTACATTGTGTAAACATGGTTCTCCAATCAAGATATCTGATTGGTTTTGTCATCTGCACGTTCTGCCCAAATCCAGTTGAGCAATAAAACATTAGTAAACATTTCTAAAAGATAAGTTGGGAAGTTCTGGGAATAATGTCAACTATTTTATTTTACTTATTTATTATTTTTGCACATTATATAACAAAACAATACAAAATTCAAAATACCAAATAAAACAATTCAAAATTTGAAATACTAGGACGATATTATATGCAGTGGCGTAGGTAATTATCACTATCAAGTGATTTTTCCATCTGACCACGTAACGACACATTGAGATTTATGAGAGAAACAAATTTATATAGATGAGTATATAAAATAGCATCAATACATAACAATAGGAAAAAACTAAATTTAAAATAATATTTGATACACCCAACACGTGGTAGGGATTATGGATTGGAAGGGGGGGGGGGCTAGGTAATGGATACTGAGTGAGAAGACAGCATTTTTCCTTAACTAAAAATTTAAAAACATTAATATAACTTAGACATTAATATGACTTCAATAATAATAATAAACAGACAATTTTTTTAAGATGCACCGTTTTGTGGAAAAACCACCGCAAGGGCCATTCAAGAATCATAACACCTCCTGAACAATAGGGTTTTTACTATACTATTCTATACTATACCCTCACGCCATGTCCCAGGAGGGGTAGGCAGAGAGAACGGAACGCCATATAGATCTATCCTTACATACTTCTTTCGCTCATACATGCACGCCGATTTCTTTTACTCAACACGCGACCGATCTTGAGGATTTGATCCACGTGATCAAGCCACGTGGTTCTTCTCTTTGAGATAAATACATCCTTTTCGTCATTCTTTCATCTTGCATTCGCTCCACATGACCAAACCATCACAACTTATTTACACACATTCTATCTCTCATTCTTCACTCTATCCCGCAACGTTTTACCAACCATTCTTCTCAGTGAATGCATCTCCACGGCATTTATTCCACTCTCATCCTTCTTCAACCACGTCCAAGTTTCACTTGCATACATAAGTGTCGGTATCAGAATGGTATTGTGCACCAGCATTTTGGCCATGTTCGACACATTGTAAATATTCTAAACATTTCTAAAAGATAGAAGTGTGAACGTTCTGGGAATAATGCCAACTCTTGACTTCGATACATTAATATTATCAACACAAACTTTTATGTCACATATTGTCATTGTTGTTATATTTGTGAAGGGAAAGTGAAATGTCACTAAAATAACAATAAAGACAGTAGATAAATATATAACAATATAGAATAATAGAGCCTGCTAGGCGCCGACAAGTCTCCATATAACAGCTGATCGAAGTCACAACGATACGATAATCAAAAGAAAAACTTACAATCATAGTTGACAATCGTATTGGTTTGATGGTAATAGATAGTCTCATTACTAATGTAATGGTTAGAGACCTGAATTTTTCAGTGTTTTTTTTTTTAAAAAAGCGGTGTTATTTTTTTCAATATTGTGGTGTTTTTTTCAAGAAATCTGCGTTATTTTTTCTAGTAAAATAGTGTTGTTTCTAAATATGTATTTTTTCTTACAAAGAAATATAAATTAAGAAAAATCAACACAAGGTGCGTGTTAGAACATGTAAGCACACCTTTACAATCAGATCCATAGAATTTTTGTGTATGGTTATAATCATCTATAAAAACAATTGTAACTTGCTTCTCTGCCTCTGTAATTACCTGTCACTTCACTTGCTTTGTGAAATATACTTTTTTTTTTTTTTTTTTTTCTTAAAAGGTCAAGGGACCTTACATCCCTTGTGTCACTGCGACCATAACAGATCTATTGTGACATCCTTCTGTGTCATATCTCACTCTCAAGACCTAGGTGCGTCATGTAGCTCACTATTTGTCTTGGTGTGAGAAGTCTCACTTTCTCAGAGTCCAGCAGTGGACCTCCGAGGATGTGACTTCGGTTGCGAGCGAGTGCGTCACAGTTACAGAGGATGTGGATAGGTGTCTCATTATCCTCGGAACAAAATCTGCAGACTGGGGTATCTGACAGTCCTATTTTTGTCATGTGTTTCCGTAGTTTGCAGTGTCCCGTCAAGGTCCTGGTTAGAATCCTTATTTGTTTTTTATTAAGTTTTAGAACTTCTGTGGTGAACTTCCGCGAGTACCCTATCATTAGTTCCTTCGCGTGTTTCAACCCTATGCAATTGGACCAAATTTCGTGGCTCTGGTCCATGGCCCAGTTTCTTAGACTAAATATACTTGCTTTCTTCGACTCTGCGTGTTTAAATAAAAAACCCGAATCACATCTCCCAGGATAAAGATTGACCTAATTAAACAGTGCGGCAATGGCAAATTCTATTTTTTACTGTAAATGATAATATTATGCTTAAATAATTTAACAAACATTCAAAATTATTTGGAAAATAACAAGCAAATGGAACAATGTCATCCTAAATCTTTGATTATTTGGAAAATAACAAGCAAATGGAATAATGTCATCCTAAATCTTTGATTATTTGGAAAATAACAAGCAAATGGAATAATGTCATCCTAAATCTTTGATTATTTGGAAAATAACAAGCAAATGGAATAATGTCATCCTAAATCTTTGATTATTTGGAAAATAACAAGCAAATGGAATAATGTCATCCTAAATCTTTGATTATTGGGATTAATTTAAGAAACGTGATTTTTTTAAAGAATATTACAATAGATATAATACAATTATTTTGTTGATGACATAGTAGTTTGAAACAGGAATTGGTGGGATTGGTGAACGTACCATGGTTAAAGTGCACTTAAACCAGCCTAAGCCGATTCGTAAACATCGGGACACCTTCCCTGTTTCATACAAAAGGGAGTTTGCACAGTCTATTGGTTGTGCGGATGAGGTACGTGTCTGTTGGGTAATGTTCTTAATGCTTAAACTGATTTCAATTTACCTAATTGATAGATATTTTTTTATCATCGTAAGATATTGTCAATTATGTAAGTAAAAAGTATACCCTTTTTAAAATAAGTGTTAGAACAAGTAGACGAATGTAGGTTATATTTGGGCAGTTTATTGGCTTAAAATTCTATGGCAGTGACAAAAGCGAAAAGTGTATGCAAGGATAGGAGTAAATGGCGTTCGATACTTTTTGATACGATACTATATAATTTGATACGATAATGTTAAACTGCAGAAGGTACAGTATTCTAAATAAGTCGTTTGTTTATTGAGATTGATCGTTTCGCTTTGAAATGACAGCATTATGTCTCTTCATTTGTCTCTTTTATAGTTATTGTCTCCCGACATGACATTTTGTCATGACAAGTATCAATCCTAGGAAAGTTATATTATGTTCTTACTGTAGTATAGTGTGCATGTAGTGCAGAGAAAAGCAAACATGCAAAACATAACTTGGAAATTAATAAAGGGGTATTCAGACTTATTCACTATCAGGGACCACTCTAAGACCACTTTCAAAAGTTTTCTAGTTCCGGTGAGCCCCCTGCATTTCTAATTCTATGACCATGTATGTTCCCCCATAACTTGAGAACGGCCGATCCAAAGTGGCTGATTCTTTTTCTGTTGTGTTCGTAATTATCAGGAGATATCGGTTATCGGTTTGTATGAAAGAAAATTTTTGGAAAATCCAACAAAATAGTCGAAAATTTGGATTATATTTTTGTATGAAAGTGACGTTAGTATGACAGTTCCGCTGTCACGTGTTGCCATAACGATTTTTTTTAAATGTTTTATCCACCATCAACGACTTTTTTTGTTGTGTTCGTAAATGGTTCATGAAAAAAAAACTACTGGAAAATCTCTTCATGTATCACAGTACAAAAAAATAATATTAATGTAATAGAATTCTAATTTAAAAATACTGAATTTGTACTGAATGTACTGAAATTGTTTTATTTCAATAATTCACATAATTTTTTTTTTTTTTAAATTCGAGGGAAGATTCGATTGAATGAATCACTTCTCAACTAACTGCAGAGCCTAAGCCATTGGAGATAGAGACATGAAATTCACCCTGGCGACGCCGGGTAGGAACATCTAGTATTAAAAAAAATAACGGAAGTTTATTGACTAATTGATTCGTTCATCGTTAAAGATCCAGCTTTCTTTAATCATTCAATCTTTTATTTTATTTTTTTTTATTTTATTTTACATAAACTCACGGCATAAGCCTATTACATGTTAAAATACACATATACAAATACCTACAAATTAAACAGTGACAAATATCATTAAATACTAGAACATTAAAATTAAGAAACCAAATGATCAACAGTAAACAGAGAACCAATTTTGTGTGACACAATGCAATGCGAATCAGAAACAATAAAAACACATAAATACACACATATATACCTATACACTTGTTGACATTTAATAGGATAAAATTGAAAATCGAAGAATCAAATATGGGGTAAAATAATAAAAATAATTGAAGAATTTAAAATAAAAAAATGAATCAAGAATTAAAAATAAATAAAGAATTCAGAATTAAAAAATAAATTGAGGAATTAAATATGGGGTAAAATAATAAAAATAATGTAATAAATAATAATAATAATAATAAAAATAATAAATAAAATAATAAAAATAATGTAATAAAAAAATAGAAATAATCGAAGAATTAAAAATAAAGAATGAATTAATAATTAAAAATAAATAAAGAATTCAGAATTAAAAAATAAATTGAGGAATTAAATATGGGGTAAAATAATAAAAATAATATAATACAAAAATAATAATTAATTTCTATTATAATATATAATTGAGAAGAATGGAAACCAAATACAAGAATAATGATAATAACAATAATAGTTGTATAAAGAACTGAAAATAAAGGAATTACATAATATAAATAACAATAGCAATAAAAAATTATTATAAAAATTTTGAATCAAGTCAGTTTTGCAGATGTCATAATGCGAAGGAAATACAAATAGTCAAAAATAGTCTCGACTGCCCAAAGTCATTCAACATTTTCGAGAAAATGTATTACGTCTGATTTAAATTTGAGAAAATTGTCGGCAAATATGTCTGTGCAATCTCCCACCATATTCCCCAGTCTGTGTAATCTAGGTAATGGAGAATGGTAAACGTAATTGGTCCGAGCATTACGCTCATGGAACATTACACATTGTCTGGTTGTTCTGGTGGGAATATTGAAATGTATATGATCTAATAATTCAGGGGAATCAATTGAGCCATTTAACAACTTGTGTAGAAAAGAAAGATCAAAAACTTTTCTTCGATCTTCGAGGCGTGGTAATCCAAGCTCTGACATTAGATTAAAATAATCTATTCTTTCGATTGGAATACCAAGTTTATAATTAATCAATCTTAAAAACCTTCTTTGCACCCTTTCTATACAGTTGATGTGTATATTATAGTTCGGAGACCATATTACAGAATTATACTCAAGTATAGGTCTAACGAGGGATACAAATAACAATCTATAAGAGTCAATTTTTTTAAGGTCAACTGCCAGCCTAAATATAAAACCCAAGACTTTCATAGCTCTGCCAACAACTTCCTCTATATATATATTGAAAGTCAAATCCTCAGAGAATGTGATTCCCAAATCTTTCAAACTAGAAACACAGATAAGAACAATATCATCAATTGAATAATTAAAGGTGACTTGGGACCTAGCTTTATGAAATCTGACGACTTGACACTTTGCTATATTTAAATTTAATTGGTTTTGTTTACACCAGTCATTCAAAAGTTTCAAATTATTCTGAAGCGTTATGCAGTCGTCAATATCTCTGATAGATTTATATAATTTTAAGTCGTCAGCAAACAAAAGAACCTCAACATCTCTGAAGATATGTACTATGTCATTAACGAATATATTAAATAATATCGGACCTAAGTGCGATCCCTGCGGTACTCCACTAGACGCATAAATTGGCTCGGATGTACAATCTCCAATTCTAACTCTAAGAGATCGATCTTTCAGGTAACTCTCTAACCAACCGTGGAAAACTCCATCGACCCCGTACCCACGTAACTTTCGAAGTAATATGTCATGTGAAACTTTGTCAAAGGCCTTCGAAAAGTCAGTGTACACGGAGTCGACCTGGCCCCTATTAGAAAGTACGTTAATTATATATTCCTGATAAATAGCCAAATTAGTGAGTGTAGATTTTTTTGGAACGAAGCCATGTTGGAATTTTGTTAAAACCTCATTCATAGGTTGGCTTATCTTTTTCACGACTATGGATTCAAAAAGTTTTGGAATCGCGGAAAGTATACATATTGGCCTATAATTGGTTACCTGATTGTTTTCGCCCTTTTTATGAATTGGCGTTATAAAACTTGTTTTCCAATTATCAGGGAAAACTCCTAACTTTAAAGAAGCGTTAAATAGTATGTGCAGCTGTTGAGCTAGAATATCTACACAATTCACAACAAAGACATTGGGAATGCCATCCGGGCCAGCTGCCCTTGAAGAATCAAGTGCAAGAATCGCACTCCTGACCTCGTCGAGAGTAATATTAATGCAGGGCAAGTCGATAAGTTTATCAGAGGAGAAATCAATGCCAAAATGAGTATTTGGAGTATCATACACACTTTGAAAAAAAGACGCGAAGAGATTTACAGCTTCTTGAAGTGATTCAGAATGTTGATTATTGTAATAAAGCTTTGATGGTATGTCAACCCGATTTTCTCTCATTGTGTTCACAAATCTCCACAAACTCTGAGTACCACTAGTCAGATTATCTTCAATATGTTCTATATGTTCACTATAACATTTTTTAGACAATGAAGTGCATTTTTTGCGCAATTCAGAAAAGTTATTGTAATCATCATTGTCAGATGTCTCCTTATACTTTCTATGAGCCAATTTCTTTTCCAAAACCAATCGTTTTAATTCAGTATTAAACCATTTTGGATAAAATGATGGTTTTATGGTTTTTTTTGGAACATAGATATCTATACATGTTTGAATATTTGCATAAAATAAGTCTGACATTTTGTTTTGATCATTTAATGTCATCAAAATCTATTATTAGGTATAATGGGTGGTTAGTTTTTCCATCATTGTTTTGTTGTTGTCTCTTTTGATTTGATATAGTCACGAGATTGAGTCATCGATACACAAATAGAAAAGTTTATCATGCAGGTGGATCAAAAGACACGAAAATGCTATTTAATTATGTGCTATTAAGTGAATGTATGTACATATTTATGTATGTTTCCATTAAACAAACGAATGATCACAGCATAGCTACTACAGGGTCTGGGAAAATCTACCAGCAGGGTTACTGTCGACACAATATAAATAATATCTTGATCTATGACCGAAGTGACTATAGTCAAAAGTACGTGCATGTCAATCCCGCGGTAGCTAAGGATACTCGTTTTCAATATTTACGTGAGTATTATGGTTGTGTTATGTGATATAATCACAAGAATATACCAAACATTGATCTATATATTGATAATCATTCATTCATTCATCTCCGTCGGTCCCTCAATCCTGAGGATCGTGACCATCATGCCTCGTTCTGTAGACCATCTGTCTCCACCTTGAGCGATCCTCCGCCATGTGCAAGGCCCTGTGTAGGTTGCTCCATCTTGCTGGCACTCTGCCCCTTCCACGCCTCCCTTCTACAGCCCCAGTTATAATATTACTCTTTCCAGGTTTTCAGGCTCTCTTCTTGCAATGTGCCCGGAATATCGCAAAACACATGAAATATATCTTCTAATTTCGTAAAAAATATCTGATGCCTGATTATTATTAACTTTTTGTTGGCATAGAAAGGACAGTTTAAATGTTATGCAGCAGTTATTATGTAATTGAAACAAGTGTTTCTTTCTACTATAGATTATTGATTCCGAGAGAGACGTCTTTCGACTAATCAGGTCATTATCAATCCATGCAGCTGGTCTGCTGGCTAACTCGCTTGTGGGATATGCCGTGATGGTATAGTAGTAGAAGTAGTAGTAGTAGTTTTTTTTAACCCCTTTTAGGTTCCGCGTTTGAACATCGTGTGAAAACAAGCCTCCTTCATTTTGAAAGATGAGGGATTACCACCCCAAGTTTATATTATAAGTAGATATGCAACGAATATTAGGCAACTATTCGGTATTTATTTATTTATTTATTTTTTATTTAGTTGTATACGGCGCAAGCCTTTTACATGTTTAAATATAAGACAGACTACAAAACACATATGTATATATACAATACAAATTCACATTAATACATCGTACATTTAAGAAATAAGTCAAGAATATTAATAATATAAATTATATAAATTAGGTACATCAAAATTACTGATTATATAAATAATTAAAGAGACAATACAATCACAAAGTTACAAATAAAAGTCAGAAATTCAATAAAAGTTGTAGAATGTGAAATATAAAAAAAAAATATTAAAAAAATAGATTCTACACATAAATTACTAGTATAAAACAAATAAATGATTATACACAATATAGCAGAATTAAGCATTTCAACACTTCATCAAATTAAATTTATCAGTCAGAATGATCAAACAAAATAGTCAAAAAGTTAATATGGGTCAACATAATAAAAATTCTTAAAAATAGTAAACATTAAAAAGTCAGAACTCAAACCTCGATTGCCCTATGTCAGTTTTGTAATTTTAAATAGTTAACAACGTCAGTTTTGAATTTTGGGAAACTGTCAGCAAAAATATCACTATGATCTCCTACCAGATTCCCCAGTCTGTGAATTCGGATTAGTGGTGAATAATAAACATAATTATTCCGAGTATTAGATTCGTGAAACGTCACAGTTTGTCTGGTTAACCTGGCAGGAACACTAAATTGTAATAACTCGACCAATTCCGGAGAGTCAATGGCGCCATTCAGTAATTTATGCATGAAACAGAGATCAAACAGCATCCTTCGGCTTTTCAAGGTGAGGAGACCAAGCTCATCCATCAGCGAAGGATAGTCTATATCCTCAACCGGGATTCCCTTTTTGTAGTTGATCAGTCTCAGAAATTTTCTTTGCACCCTCTCTACACTATTATTGTGGATGGCATAATTTGGAGACCATATAGTTGTATTGTATTCCAATAGAGGTCTCACGAGGGATACAAATAGTAGCCTATAAGACTGAGTCAACCGTAGGTCGGATGCTAATCTGAATATAAAGCCTAGACACCTCATTGCCTTGCTGACAGTTTCCTCTATATGTATATTATAAGTTAGATCCTCAGAGAAAGTGATTCCTAGATCTTTTATGTTTGAAACACATTGGAGAACAACACTATCAATTGAGTATTCAAAAGTTATCTGAGATCTAGTTCTGTGAAAGCGGACAACCTGGCACTTCGCTGCATTAAGGTTTAGTTTATTTTGTTTGCACCAGTCATTCAACAATGCCAGATTATTTTGTATTACAACGCAGTCTTCCAAGTTGTTTATAGATTTATAAAGCTTCAGGTCGTCCGCAAACAGTAATACCTCTATATCTCTGAAGATCTCAACTATGTCAGTCACAAACAAATTGAACAATATCGGTCCCAAATGCGATCCCTGTGGTACTCCACTGTATGCATAGACAGTTTCAGATACACAATTCCCAATCTTCACTTTATGAGTTCGCCCTGTGAGGTAACTTTCTAACCAATGATAGAAAGTTCCGTCGATTCCATATCCACGCAACTTCGACAATAGCCTGTCATGTGACACTTTATCGAAAGCTTTCGAGAAATCTGTATATATGGAATCGACTTGACCTCTTTTGGACAAACTGTTGACTATATAATTTTGGTAGATAAGTAGATTGGTGAGAGTGGATTTTTTAGGTATAAAACCATGTTGCAAAGAAGTGATTACATTATTAATAGAACTGCTTATTTTCCGAACGATAATTGACTCAAAAAGTTTGGGAATTGCTGACAGTATGCACACAGGTCTGTAGCTAGTCACTTGTGTATTGTCTCCTTTTTTAAATATTGGACAAATATAGCCCTCTTTCCAAATCTTAGGAAAAATTCCCAATTTTAATGATAATGAGAAAATAATATGTAGGTGTCCCGCCAATATTTCCATACAATTTTTAATGAACACGTTGGGAACACCATCCGGACCAGCTACCTTTGAAGCATCCAAAGCAAGAATCGCATTCTTGACTTCGTCTATAGAAATAGTTATGTTGGGCAAATCGATTATTTTGTCAGAGGAAAAATCGAAGTTAGCAGATTCAGTCGGTTTATCGTAAACAACTTGAAAAAAAGAAGCCAAAAGGTTAACCGCACTCTGAGGTGAATCAGAATGCTGGTTGTCAAAGAAAAGGGTAGACGGAATCTCAACACGATCCTCCCTCAAACCATTTACAAACTTCCACAGATCCTGAGAACCCTTGGGCAAATTACTCTCAATAGAATCTAAATGTTGTTTATAACACTTCTTGGATAAATAAGAACACCGAGAACGCAAACCAGAAAAAACGTTGTAATCAATTTTATTGTATTCTGCCTATTCGGCGACATTTTTACTATTCGGCCGAATATCGAATATTAAATCAATTATTTGGTGTTCTGCCGAATAGTTGAAATGTAAAACTGGAAGGAACTCATAGCTTGTAGATTGTTGCTGTTTCATTTTCAGCTGCAGATGCATAGTGTTTTATTAATCCTCAAATATTTAATTAATTAATTTAATTTGATATGGAGTGAAACAACATAATATTATTATTGTTCATATCATTTATTTAACAAAATAACATTAGAATCTACATTTTGAACACAATATAAAATTAACAATTAAACTTAAATATAAAATAAAAAAACAATACAATATTAAAATAAATTTATATTCAAAATGTAGAACCACAACATTATTCGAGTTGATTCTTCAATGATGTCCTATGAAAATAATACAATCATGGGAGATCACTTACAGAGCTACAGGGACAAAAACCTTCCAACTATCCTCGTGGATGATAGAAGAACAGCCTTCTGCATGCTGTATTTGAGCCTGTCATCTACTCCCAGTTTTCTGAGATTATTATTAATGTTGGAACACAAAAATTTCAAAAAAAATGTACCGCGCTGCAAGTTTAATAAATGTCTATGATGAAAATACCCGAAGATGCGCGGTCGGGGGTACCGAATGCTCTCATTATTGTTTTGCTGAATATTCGGCACATGATCTTGCATGATCCAGTTAGCTCGTTGTTGGCCGATTCTCTTAAGGCAACTTCTTAAGAGAATCGGCCAACAACGAGCTAACTGGATTGGCTACAACATCAGGCACCCAGGACTACTCATCGCCATCGCGGAGGGTAAGACCGAGGGGACAAATGGCAGAGGCCGACCCAGAAATGCGTATATGGACCAACTGAAGAGGGATATGAACTGTGGCTCATACGTAGAGCTGAAAAGACTGGCTGCGAGAATAGAGACGAATAGAGAAGAAAAACCAAACTCGTTGCAGACCAATCCAATGGATTGAAACTCATTATATATAGATCTTGCATAATATTCGGTATTCGGTCTAATATACTATTCGTTGCATCTCTATAATATTATAAGTGTTCAATCATATTCCCCTATCTATTGATGGATTCCATTTGCACTCACTTCCCAACACTCAATAATGGAGTGTACAGAGTCGATACAAGTAATAATAATATATGTAATATAATATCTAATTTAATCGAAGAAGGAATGTTGCAAGCCAATTTTGTTACACATTTGATTTGCGCTTAGTGCTAATATTATGAGGAGTATTCAGCAGTGGCGTAACTATATCATCTGAGACACGTGGCAAATTCATTGGATGCCCCCCCCCAGTAAAAATCGTTTAAGCAGTTACCCAACAGTACCTATTACTAATATTGTGTGCATTTCAGTTAAATAACTTTTTTTTTCAAAAGCATAGATGTTACGTAATTTTAATGAATTAACGATTTAATGAAAAAAAAATATATATCAATAAAATTCTTTTCTCCAAGCTTTCTGTTCCTCAAAAGTGTAATTAATTTGAATTTGTATATGGTCTTTAGTTGTGTCTAACTTTAATTGATTTTAAGTACTAAATTTTGTTAAAAATGTTAGGTTACTTCTGAGCTCGCGGCCACTCGAACAGGGGGCCTCCATAGGGTCGGGACCCGTGGCATTTTGCCAGTCCTGCCACCCTATAGTTACGCCACTGGAAGGAATGTTGTTAGGTAATTTTATTACACATTTGATTTGCGCTTAGTTCTATTATGAGTATAGGCTATATTAGGTGTGGAATATTATTTCAACTTAACTATTCTTGTTGCTGTACGAGTAGGCATGAGACTATCTGCAAACAGAGCCGATTTAAGTGAAAGATTATTCAGATGATATTGCCTCGTATCGCTGAAATGAAACCTAAGTCGTGAAATCAAAAACAAATGTTTTTTTATTTTATTGTTAAAGGCAGGTGTTCGAAAAAATAAACACATTTTACATCTCAGATTCAGCGATGAGATTTGCCACCCATCCTGAATTTCTTGATTTTATATTGGCACGAAGAGGACAGCTTGCATGTTTATTACATGCAGCTGGTCTGCTGGCTACTCCATTTGTGGGATATGCCGTGATGGTATAATAGTGGTATATAGTAGTCGAAGGAATGGCTTCACTCAGACTTCTTTACATCGCTCTCAACGGCAAAAATATGGAACGACAGTTGAGAATTCATGTCTCAGGAAGGCATTTCTACAAGCACAAAACTCTAGGGTCTAGAAGAAGAAAAATAAACGGAACAAAATTTCGCTTTAGTGGTTGACTCCTAGCTCTAACTCTGAACAGTATCGAAGATTGGCAACTCGCCAAAATATTTTCATATCGTTCAATTTTACTAATAGCATCGGCAGATCGTTTCAATATTCCAGTAGATATTTAAATACCTTACACCATCTACTACTACTAGTTAAGTATGATGAGTACCCATTATTCCAGGAAAACATCAGCAAATCGAACCGATCTGAAACACTCCATAATGCGGAGAACTTTAATAATAATAATCGAAGCTTAAAACTTCAGAAAATAAACATCAAGAAAGTTTTTACTGCTATCTCAATTATACTGGATTTAACGTCTTCAGTTCAAAAGTGATGAGGTATGCCACCCATTTTGAAAGTCTTAACTTTTATTGGCGCAAAATGAACACGCCGTTGTTCCGCAATTGCCTTGATGGTATGAATAAACGTTTTGATTCTACCATAGTTTAAACAGTTTATTAAGGTTTAATAATTTTTAAGTACATATTTAATTGCCTTCATGCAATGTGAAAATTATACAAATTTTGTACAAATTTAATTCGTGTACAATTTTTTTTTCCAAAAAGTGTTCATTATTATATTCAACGGAACGGCTTAGTTGCCATCCACTTCTCAACATTATTCAACCAGATACGTCTTCGTATATGATCAGTCATGGTCATACAAAAACTCAACAGTCTAATGCAAGGAAAAATTCACCTATCCAGATATACAGGATATCAAAAGGATTGGGCTCAAAACGCGGGTTTAAAATACAAATAATATTTATAAAAATCCTACATTTAATTTATTTCTAATGGTTTACCAAAAACCTTCTTTTTTTGAAATCTCGATTTTCAAAATTAGCCATAAATTCAAAATTTCCTGGTATATGAATAACATAACATAACATGTATAGACAATTCACACAGACCGAGCTAGTCCCACACTAAGATATGAATCTTGTATTATGGGTACTAACACGACGATACACATATATACAATGCACTAAACACATATACATGTAACACCCAGACCCAGGACAATCTGAAAAAGGTCATTCTTCATTTTGCGCTGGCCGGGAATCGAACCCGGGACCTCGTGACTCAAAGGCAAGTGCGTTAGCCTCCGCGCCACACCGGTCGTCAAAATATGAAATATTTTACAATATTTCATATTTTGACGACTATATTCATGAATAAGAAATATTTTACAATATCTTCGGTTTCGTTAAAGAATATTTTCACGATCCCATGAATCGATTTTTGCCACGCTGGGCATTTGCCTGGCTCGCCCCCTCCCTCCGCTCTAGATCTTGCTCTCTTTTACCAAGTTACATCATCATATTGTACAAAGAGTTATTGTTGTATTCATATATGTACCTATATCTAACTAAATCACTCGTTAACGAGCGTATGCCCTTGTGAATAAAATACAATACAATGGAACGTCTGTAAGTAGGTAGAAATGTCTGTACTATCTCCAAACAATACGGTGAATTTGGCAGAGTCACGATTCCAATTTATATCTTATATATCTCATTTATAACACTTTATCTTATTCTTCTCTCTGTACCAACACTCACGCCAAGCTTAACATCATTTCATTTAACGTATCATTGGAGATTCGATAATCGGATAATATGGAACTAATGTGCAGAATGATGGTTTTATAAAAACAACTAGTGTTGTGGGATTCTCAAGAAATAATTTTTCGAAAAATTTACCGAGTAATTTCCCGGTAAATTTCTGGAATTATTGGAGGTTTATTTTAATCAACAGGATAATAATATTAAATACTTTATTCAATCAATCTAGAATTGAGTCAATGAATCAGTGAATCAATCAATAGAGTTCGTCGGTAGCCTGGAGGTAGAGTCTTGGCCTCGTGAACAAGGGGTCCGTGTTTCGATACCAGGTGCCGGCAAACTCCCCTTTCACGACACAAGCTTTTAGTAGCTTACTGTGAAAGGTGTATAAGGTTGTATTTGGGTTTATAACAAAAACCCAGATAACTTTCTAAAAAAAAAAAAAAATGGCTACATGGCTACAATTAATTATGGTGTATTTTGAGGTAAATACATTTTTTATTGATCATTTTTACAATGTTCAAAAAAATACATGAGTTATCAAAAAAAAATGGAGTAAGCGTTTACGTAAATAAATATAATAAAAACCTCTTCCCAATGAAAAAACTCGAAGCTTGACACACACCTCACATGCCCATATTTAATTAACAAAAAATTTTAGGTACCTACATAGAAAAAGTGCTAATTACCTCTTACTGATGAAAAATCTTGATGTTTGACACCTCTTGTTTGACAAATTTCTTGGGAGGAGAATTATCTTGAAAAACGATAATCATATTACGACTGTACTTTTCAATCTGTTAAACGAGTATAAGTGTATTCTATTATTTTCTATACTTAGTAAAAATTTCGTTATTTCTACACCAAACAGACACATCGCTAGCTAATAGTTCGCACTACTTACAATAATTTGTTAGTTGAGCTTGGTTAGTGATGGATTGAGGTTTTCCGTTTTCTGAATGGAACACCCATCCATCTCTCTTAATTCGTCTTTCTACGCCATTTTAACATGGCACAACTAACCATCATGTGATTAATAGTTTGGTCCGTACGTTGACACATATATGTGTGTGTGTTTTTAATGTCCTCTATGGGCATCCATATAATTATCATTATTATTGGGCAACATTGAAGTATCGTTTACGTGCCAAAGCAATAATATAAGGTGTAAGATTTCAAAAGACATACTGTTATCACATATTTTTTAATACAAAACCCTTCGAAGGGAGAGTGAGAGAGAGTGTGGGTGTTTCCAATGCTTACAAATTGGTTTTGGCTGGTTTAAGCATGATTTACTCTAGAAAAGTTCACCGATTTCCAACGCACTCATTATGTTTCTCATACTATATTGGTCTGTTCACAACGGGTGACTGGACTCATTGCTGTAAATCATTTCGTCCAACCAACTGTCACTGTCACTTGTTGGATGATATGCGAGAGTTTACTAGTTTGTATTAAAAAAATGTTGAAAAATGTTATTGTCTGTTCAAATCTCATACTATTTATATAAACAAGCATACGTAAAAAGTTGGGTTACAATCCATAGGATGAGTCTGCCACGAATTTGGATTTTCTCCACCATTCCTCCCTATTTTCTACTAGTCTATTTAATCTACATATTTATTGTGTACAACAGTTCATGTCCTTCTTCACTTGATTCATATAGGCATCTCTTGATCAGCCTCTACTATTTCTATCTTCGGTCTTGTCCTCCGCAATGGTGATGGCTGGGTGCCTGATGTTGTGGCCAATCCAGTTTGCTCGATGTTGGCTTTCAATAATCTAATCTTTTTAAGAAGTTACCTACTTTCGCCTGCCCCGATCAACACCTCTATTTATGAGGCATTGGATTTGAAAAGACGTATTATTATTTTTTTGGAAATGGGCAAGACAGGCTAGATAAAGGGGCATGGAAGAATATGGAGGAGGCTTACATCCAGGCAGTGGAGAGATGGCTGAAGAACAAGAAGGAGAAGAATGATTATTAATGATAACAATTCAAAATAATATTTCAGTCTCATAAATATGACGTAAATCGGCAAGGGGATGAACTGAAATTGATCTGTCGATTGAGAGTCCGAGATTTTACCATCATGCTACCCATCACTTCTTGTAAAGTATTAATTTGATATTCATTGCGGTCTTAAAACTAGTAATTCTATAAATCAAAGAAATAGCTATGGGCCATTAGGTGTATTGAGGAGCCTACATTTTTATAAATTGTAGTTTTTTTGTTAGGAAAACCACTAACAAAGACGTGAATTTGGGATTAAAACTAATTATTTATATATCAATGAAATATAACGGTGTTATTGTAAATATTCTTGTATTATTTTCTAAATAGATTTATTTATGGCGGTTAAAGATATAAAAGAAACCGCTAAAATACGAGATTAAACTAACTTAACCTACTTTAGTTTTTTCGTTAGATCCATTTGTTATTTTATTTCGCTTTTTGCAGTTTATTTATTTATTTACTTGTGTCGAACCGGATGTTATATTTAGGTTTCTCTTGAGTGCAGCGAGGTTACTCTTGACACAATTTAAACACGATCTTAATCTTGTTTTTATCTTAAACTCTACGATCGCGAAGTGACTATAGTCAAAAATAGGAGCATGTCAATTCCTCAGTCGCTGAGAATAGTCGTTTTCAACATTTACATGAGTATTATGTGACAAAAATAAGACATTTAGAATAGGTGGAATGGTTTATACCCGAGGTCTTATACCCGAGGTTTTATGAACACCTGCATTTTACAGGACATACGAAAACTTACAGAAAAGAATGGGGGACCTATGTTTTCCTGAGAACTCTACGGTCAATTTCTACAATAGGTTATCCAGCAATGCCCAGTAGAGATTGATAATGAGAGAAAAAGAGAAAATAGAGTTGAAAGACGTCTCTCTCGCGGTCAATAATTTACAGAAGAAAGAAACACTTGTTTCAATTTACCTAAATCATCATCATCATCGTCGCCCTCAACGCTCCTTCCGGGAGTACAGGGCAAAAACCAGCCTCCTCCATTCAGAGCGTCTCTGTGCCAATCGGTCACCTCTTCTCACGACATTACCCGCGCTCTGATTTCTTTGTCATAGGAACGGTGTATTGTGACAGAGGGACGCCCGGGCCGACGGAACCCTTGCGGACAGAAGAACAGTGCTCTTTATGGCCAACTATCATTGGACATTATCAGAACATGTCCCAGCCAGGACCATCTTCTCTCCTGTATCACGGAGATTACAGATCTCTGCCGGGTGCGTCGGCGTCGGCGGCGCACAGCATCATTTGTGACATGTTCATACCTTTTACATCCAAAATTCTCCTAAGACACTTTCTTTCAAATCTTAGTATCTTTACCTAAATACCCAGTTAATAAATTATAAACAAAATATTATTAACCGATAGAGCATTGACTACTTTTTCTTGTTTTTTTTTTTAAAAGATATATCTGGGTTTTGTTATAAACCCAAATACAACCTTATACACCTTTCACACTAAGCTAAAAGCTTGTGCCGTGAAAGGGGAATTTGCCGGCACCTGGGATCGAACCACTCATTTATACTCATTTATACTCATAACCACTTTTTTATACTCATTCTTTGTTATAAGAATAGACTAAACAACCAAATAGCCCGGGGCAATACAGACAATACTTGTATAGAATCGTGAAAAATTTACGTACACAGAAGATTGTTATCAGATTGCTGGCTGCACGTATTAACTGTGTGTATTATCTTATCTAATCCAATTCTTGCATGAATTAATTAAAATAAAACACTTATTTGTAGTATATCCACGGTGACTTTTTATTGGACGCGAGCCGGCTTTCAAGAGCTTCCGCTCTCATCATCAGGCTGGCGAAAAGTAAAAAGAAGCTCTTGAAAGCCGGCTCGCGTCCAATAAAAAGTCACCGTGGATATACTACATATAAGTGTTTTATTTTAATTAATTCAACATGAATTTCCACCAAGTACCGTCGGTTGAAAATATCAACTTTATCAATTCTTGCATAGCTACATTCATATCATCACGACATTTCCCAAAGTGAGGTAGCCAGTGGATCAAATGCGTGTAACGAACATCCAGACCGTCCTCTCTCTGCCAATGACAAATATAAAAAAAATCCTTTATGAAGTTTTTCAAAACATGTCTTCTTGTTATTTTAAAGTTTTGATCTTTAGTGTGTAAGTTGACAAGATAATTATTTTATGAATTTTTGGCACAATTGAATGTCGGGGACTGGATTTTATTTACTAGAAGTAACATGACACAGAGGCATGCTATCTAGGTAAAAAGAGTATTCTTAACCAAGCCTTGAGTCGATTCATAAGCGTCGAAACTCTGTGTCATGCACTCCTAAAAGAAGTTCACAAATGTACATATGTGTATCATTTACAACATACCTACCTACCTAGTTAATACCTATTCAAATAGTTTGACTATCGGTGAATAAAAACCAAGTGGAATGATTGATCTAGTGCGGTTCAAAATATAATTGACAAGATAATTTAGATTATAATATATTTTTTTATATACATCTATTGATTTGCTAGGGTTTTCCTCTCTTTGGGACCTCCTCGTCTATCGGGCTCATTATGTTGCGTCTGCGGGACCTGCCGTTATTCTTAGATTCTGGGAATTTATCAGATGCTTCAGGGGTGCTAGCAGGGGTGGGTAGTTCTGGTAACACTACATTATTAATGCTTAAAATTGGATGCAGTATTAACTATCTAAGTATTGCCATTGTTATTTTGTATAATCTTAATGTTATGGCTGTTGGCGTATAATTGTGAAAAAATAAATAAATAAATAATGGGCGGACTACCTACCTCATCGCAGAATTTAATTTAATAAATATTTTTCGCGTAAGCAACACAATAAAGACAATGTCATGTACATATTATAATGATTTATAATTTGTTCAAATTCTTCACGGAGTATTATTGTTTTAGTCTTAGTATCCGACACGCCATGGGAACAAGCAGTTGCCATAAAATATACTATATTACAAATTATTATTTCTTTATACATACATCACATCTGACCCAAATACAATCGATTCCGCTTAATTGGGAGAGCCGCTTATTTGGGACAAATCTCAAAGAACAGAAATCAAACCAAGAAACCAATAGTTTTTTTTTTTAAAGATATATCTGGGTTTTGTTTGTTATAAACCCAAATACAACCTTATACACCTTTCACAGTAAGCTACTAAAAGCTTGTGTCGTGAAAGGGGAGTTTGCCGGTACCTGGTATCGAACCATGAACCCCTTGTTCAAGAGGGCGAGACTCTACCTCCAGGCTACCGACGAACTCGAACGAACGAAGTAAATTTATATGTTTAATTGGGACAACATTCCGCTTAATTGGGACAGTAAATTTAAGATCACAGCACATATTGTCTATAGACTACACTTGACTCATTTTTGTATTGAATTAAATTGTATGTACCTACCCATTTATTATTTTAATTTAAAATTATTTTTTTTCTTAAAAGTTTATGTTACATATTTGTAATTTATATGACAATTTATATTGCCTTTATGTAATTTACAGTTTCCAAGAGTTTATAAAATAAAATTATTGAAAAAATATACATTGTTTAATTTTATGTGTGTATTACTGGTTAATGGCCTTAGTTGCCAAGACCAAATAAATGAATTTAAAAAACAGTGAAATTCGCTTAATTGGGACAAAATACCCAAGCCCCGATGTGTCCCAATTAAACGGAATCGACTGTATACTATATTACAAATTATTATTTCGTTATACATACATCACATCTGACCCAAATAATTATAATATACAAATTGTTATAATAACAATATTATTATTAGTATAACACCATACCAACAATACAATATGCTCGACGCACGGTGGTACTTTGAACAAGAAATGTAGGACAAAACTCCAAATCACGACGGTGCATGATCCATACTGCAATATTTCTCGGTCCATATTTTTATCAGAGTCTAGAGTGAACGGTGCTCTTCAACCCATTGTCAGCAATTGCGGTGTGTCGAACATAGCTAAAATGCTGGTGCACAATACCATTCATTTCCTCTGATTTTTATTTATCCTTTTAATGCATGACTTACTTTTGGCCGGCCGGCCCTTCAGGCTGCCCACTATGGCGCCTCCGGTGTGGACAAGACTTGTTAAGTGTAGAATTTCGGATAAATGGAAGTCCCCAGACTTCTGCGGTATCCGGGTGGACGGTGGGTCCTTCAATGTATCCACCTTCACTATTCACTAGAGAGAGTTTAAATATAAATAAATTGTCACCTAAATGGATAAATAGGAGTCCTTGGACTCCTGAAATATCCGACAGATATATCTTTAAAAAAAAAAAAGTTATTTCAACATCCACCTTCACTATACAAGCATATGGCTTATTATGAGGGTGTCTGGGATGTATTTGGGTTTATTCCAAATCTAGATTCATTTAACGGATGTCAAAAATACTATGACAAATATCGGAGCATCAAAAATACCGTGACAATTAATATTGGAGTATCAAAAATGCTGTAGGAAGAGATATATCCCAATTGGCGCAGTCTCTCTGATAGAAGAGGGTTTTTCCACCTTATGCTCCTCTCGAAAGGAGCGTTCAAAGGACAAAAGATGAAGAAGAAAAGAATATAAGATTATTTGAAAGAAAAAAAGAAAATAATGTAAGACTTAATAAGGGTTAGTTCGCTTCATAGAGTAAGTTTGATTCGCTTAGAATTAATGTACAGTAACGAATAAATAAATAATCAAATTGTTAAAAAATACGTATATATTTATGCGATAATTTCCAATATTTACTTTGACTTTTTTAGAAAATTTTAACTTTTACTTTTTTTCTCAAGACTAATGAGACTGAAAGACTGATTTCTAGTATTTTGGGATTTTTTACTTTATATTTTATATTTTTGTATTATTTTTAAATATTGTATTATTATTGTTTTTAAATTTACTTTTGACTTTTTTAGAAAATTTTAACTTTTACTTTTTTTCTCAAGACTAATGAGACTGAAAGACTGATTTCTAGTATTTTGGGATTTGTTACTTTTATATTTTTGTATTATTTTTAAATATTGTATTATTATTGTTTTTAAATTTACTTTGACTTTTTTATAAAATTTTAACTTTTACTTTTTTTCTCAAGACTAATGAGACTGAAAGACTGATTTCTAGTATTTTGGGATTTGTTACTTTTATATTTTTGTATTATTTTTAAATATTGCATTATTATTGTTTTTAAATTTACTTTGACTTTTTTAGAAAATTTTAACTTTTACTTTTTCTCTCAAGACTAATGAAACTGAAAGACTGATTTCTAGTATTTTGGGATTTGTTACTTTTATATTTTTGTATTATTTTTAAATATTGTATTATTATTGTTTTTAAATTTACTTTGACTTTATTATAAAATTTTAACTTTTACTTTTTTTCTCAAGACTAAGACATTTCTGGTAAGAGTGGAATCTTCGCTGGTCCACATGTTGAGTGTATTAATTGTTAACATATTATGTTATGACTGTTCGATTCTTTAATATTGTAAAAATAAATAAGAATAAAATAAATTTATTAGGTATTATTAGCAAATGCATAATTTTTCTGTTCTGTTTGTAATCATTTATATTATAGTTGGAAGGAATAAATTGATTTTAACGTGATAATATCCAAGACAACGCCGGGTATTTGTGCTAGTATTTTGAATTACCTTATTTATCATCGTAAACAATAGGTAGCCGATGGCTTGATTCGTAAACAGTTGTTATTTAATGCGGGTGTCTGCGGTTCGAATCCCGCCCTCCACCCACTGTGCCTTTACTTTCTCTGCATACATCAAACTCTCAAGGTTTCTGCCCCATATTAAGTTAATATTGACATATTTATTTATTTTTATATTTATATTACATATTATATGAAGTAATTTAAATACTAATTCCAAAATAAATGTTTGAGAAAATTATTCGAATAAATTTGATATAATGTACTATTGAAAACTTACATGCATAATCACTTTTATTCAAATGGTTGAAATTTCAATTTGAAGCGAATTACTACTACTAATATTAAACCATCACAGCATATCGCACAGGTGGGATAGCCAACAGACCAGCTGCATGTCATAAGCATGTCATAAGCCTCTCTCCGTGTCGACAAAAAATAAGACATAAGGTGGGTGGCAAACCTCGCTAAATTTGAGATGCAAAATATCTTTATTTTTTCGAATAGGTACAGGACTTTCGAAAACTTACGGAAGAGAGTTGGAGCCTAATTCTTTGCCGGATGATCACAGAAATACATAAGCCAATACAACAATATCTTTAAGATTCAATTGACTGAGTCAACAAAACGATATAAAATATTAAACATTAAGATAATTGGGCTAGTTGGAAGAGATCGTGCCGTGCTGTATATTGATTGTATCTAACTTGAATGTTTACCTTTTATGTAACTGTTTGTAATCAATATACAGTAAAGAATGAGTAAATAAATAATAGACAATATTGAAATAATTACTATAAAAGTGATATTTTCAATCTAACGACGTTGCTGCCCAAAACTCTTTGATTGTGCATAATTTGCAATATAATGATGCGGCAAATCATTGACAAAACAAAAAAAAAATCACTCTACTTGTACCTACAGGCTCACAGAAACCTGTTTAAAAAGCGTGTAACTCCATATTTGTAACTTAATATAATTTACAAACACTAGCTCATACTCTCACTCTATACATAGACATAAGAGCTGACACTTGCAACACATATAAATTATATATTGAAGTTCCATAAGTCAACATGTGGAAATAATGTCACTGATTTTATTTTCATTAAATGAATAAAACTCCATTATTAAATTAAATATTTGTAAGTAATAACACTTCAGAGTTTTAAATTACATAATAGAAGTGTCGCTGAGTTTCGAAATCCGCTATAACACATTCAAATGTATGTGTTATAGCGGATTTCGAAACTCAGTATTATTATTAATAATGTCTTATATTCGAGAAATAGACATTATTGTTATTTTGATAATTTTATATTTTTTTACACTATACGATGACACACTTGGAGAATTACGGGAGTTTGTAAAGAGATAAAAAATATTAATCATTCATTAATTCTTGGGCGGTACGAAGTTCGCTGGGTCAGCTAGTAGACAATGTTATTACTAGATTATAATATTATTGTTCGGTGAAATTTTCAGATGATTAATAAAACTGTAATTACTAAAGAACATGTTTTTATATATTATGTACATATAAATATATTATATTGTACATATGTATATGCCACGTAAAAGAAACAAATTATGGTCAATATCACTATTAATAGAAATTTAATAACGACACTATAAAACATAGAACTAGCTTTTAAGCTCGGCGTTACTTGGATTACAATTCACTAAAATAAAAGTACTTAAATAAAACACTTAATTGCTGGAACATAATTGTATCCATTTTAATGATATATTGTCTCTGATTTTTTTAACGCTGCGGCCGACTTGTCATCCACACTTCTCAGCATTATACAACCAGATAAGTCTCCATGTGATCAGTCATGATCACACAAAAAATTAACAGCCTAATGCCAGGAAAAATCACCTTAAAAACCAACTCGCGACTAATGAATTCACAGTGGAAGTAGTAAATAAGTGTTTTATTGAAAATAATTTGAAATAAACCTTCACCAAGAACCGTCGGCCGAAAATATCGAATTAAAAAGTACTTATCCCGTGAAATTTGCGGTAACGAATATGTCTGCTACCCTTTTCTCTAGGTTTTTCAGTGTCCTGTAAAAGGTAGGTGTTCGTCAAATCTCACAAATAAATTACTGCTACTACTACTACTACTATACCATCACGGCATATCCCATAAGTGGGGTAGCCAGCAGACCAGCTGCATATAAAACATGCAAGCTGTCTTCTCTGTGCCAATATAAAATCAAGACATTCAGGATGGGTGGCAAACCTCATCGCCGAATTTAAGATGTAAAATGTCTTAAGAGATACAAACTCTAATTTAATTATTCCTTCTTTCATTTGGACATTTCACAGGACAATATTAAATTAACATCTACAATTCAACAATGACGCATGCCACCCATGCCAAATGTATTATTTTTTGTACGATATAAATGTATACCATCGTGGCATATCTAACAAGTACAGTAGCCAGTATATCAGCTCACCATTATTATTGGATATATTGATTGTGTAGGTATTCCATAATTATGTAATTTGAAACAAGTGTTTCTTTCTACTATAGATTCCGAGAGAGACGTCTTTCGACTTATCAGGTCATTAACATAACATAACATACATAGACAATTCACACAGATCGAGCTAGTCCCAAACTCAAATGAATCTTGTATTATGGGTACTAACGCGACGATACACACATATACACATCAATCTTCTCTCTCTGAATTAATAATCTGTAGTAGAAAGAAACATTTGTTTCAAATTACATAATTATTATTGGATGCAATACTTTTCATTGGGCACCTCATTTGCGAGAGACGCTGAGATCATCATATGTAGAAAAAGTACAACCTGTACAGAATTATACACCAATATTAGTACCTCTCCATGTAAATGAAAGAATCTTTTTCTACTTTTTATGGCCCGATCTTGGATCTCGAGGGTCCGAAGCCACGTTTTTGCGTTGTCTGTTACAGAATGGAGGCCTTGTATACATCCAATGAATAAGAATAGTATTATACACATAAACAAACAATCATACACACAAACATGTTCAAGTATTATTTGTGTTTTTGTATTGTATAATAATATCATTACAGTACCTTTTACATTTATGACGATGTTAATTTAATTAAATAACTAATTGTTTAATTAAAATCATAAGATTTCTAGTCAACAATCGATAAAATAATATAATAATAATTGGATGTAAGTAATTGAATCATAATTATTTATAGCAATGAAAATGTTAAATTGTCTATGTACTTGTGGCTTTATAATATTATTTTAGAAATCAAAACAAATTGTTTTATTATATAATCAAATTAGATATCTATTATAAATGATGTTTTTTGACCATAAGTACAAATGATTTTTTTTTTTTAATTATTAATTGTGAAGTCCCTAGCAACTAGGTAGTTCTCTCTGTTTATTTTTATAGAATTTTTTGCGTGTTTATTTATTTTTATTTTTTCAATGGGTACAACAGCTTGAACAATGAATATGCAATCATTCATATAGTAGACAATATTCGCACAAATCGTGCTAGTCCCAAATTAGCGATTTCATAGCTAAAGGTCCTTGAGATCAGAGTATGACGGGTTTAACCCATAGAAGAAGAAAAAATGTGTTAAATTTAAATATATAACTAATTGTAAAAATAACATCAATAAACATAATTACTTATAATATGATGACAGCATATTCTACAAGTGAGGTTACCAGCGGACTAAATGAATCAGTCATTTGAGAAACAACATAAGTCAGGTTTTTAGAGAAAATGTTTTTTTTTTATTTGGGTCCTTTTTCTTGAAATGCACGTTATTTCATTTAGAAACCACGTAATTTTTACCTATTTGATACGAGATTAAATTGAGCTGATTAACTTGGCCAGTCAATAGAAAAACAACACAAATCACGTGACTTGTGTTGTAACTACACTAATTTTTTTTGTGTCGATTCACAGCTGACACTTAACGCCAACCACTAACGAGGTTGAAAATTATGAAAAATAGTGATTTTCAGTTGTTTAATAAATAATCTGGGATGAAAATGTTGATTTTTATTCCCTGAAATGGTGTTCATTTGAGAAACAACATAAGTCAAAGGTTTTAAATTAACAAATTAATATACAAATAAAACATTTTGACGTAAAATAAAGGTTTATAATAAAAGAACACACTGTAAGTAACATTTTGATTTGAGTAAAATATCAACATTTCATTCAAAATTTTATAACAAACAGTTTTTTGTGATTTCTGAAAAGTTTGTATTGACTGACTTATATTGTTTCTCAAATGACCGATTCAAATGGTAACGTATGCCGGCTAGTATCTACTGATAATCTCTTTTTAGAACAACCATTTTCACTTTTATTTCCATTGACAAAACAATTACCTATAATTATTAACATAATATGTATATAAACACTTTGAATATGTATCTACAATAAGATTTATTATGTCTAAACATTTCTCTTTTTGTATTATTGTGTATAATTTCTTTATTACATATCTACTTACTTTGAATTGAATTTATATTAGTACCTTTACAATTGTAAATAACAGATATATAGATAATTATGAGATTTTCTTTTAACTTTCTTATAAACGTTTTACACTTAAACTGTCCCTCTAGGCCCTAGAAGTCTAGGTACAAGTTTTCCAACCTTAAGGCCACACTCATTATTTCAGTAAGTTCCAAAAACCCAAAACCAATTACATAAGTATTTTTACAAGTGGACACCTCGCGGTTTGATTCGAGTTGATTGAGCTTTTCTATTCTATAAAAAAAGGCGTTAAAATAACTTTATTTGTCGGATATTTCAGGAGACCAAGGACTCCTATTTATCCGTTTAGGTGATAATTAAAAAAATCTATAAAAATCACAATTTGACTATGCAGTTTCATAACTCACAAATCGAGAATTACGAAAGTTTTGATTTAGGTATTTTTTAATACGCACAATCAACGCCACTCTTACAATTCCACTTTTACAACAATTAACCATAAAAAATACACGGTTCTCTTTATATATTAGATTTTTAGTTTTTTTCGAAAAAAGTAAAAAAATATAAACTTTTTTATTGCATGTACTTACACCAAGTACCGTCGGTCCAAAGCAGGTCCAAGCACCAAAACAATAATTTCGAAAATATGTTTTTGGACAAGAATACAACTAATTTAATATCAATGATTGCTATTTTCATCGCTGGTCCCCCGGTTGAACGTACGCCCCACGTTGGGCGACATTGCTGTCATAGTAATAATAATATTCTTAGTACTGTATAGACCATTAAAGGATGACGTCACAGAAAAATCATTGAGGGGCATCCCAACACAACAGACGATTACGTGTAATATTAGGTGGACAACAACACCTAAAGAATACCTAATAATAAAAAAAACTGTCAGTGTCGATTTTGTTATTATTTTGTCGTCTGACTTTCTTTTTTTCTCTTATGGCATAACATCCTACAAGGATGATTTGCGCAATCTTACTGTTTGCCCCCCAAGCAAAAGCAAATCCATAGACAAGACCACGTGACCTTTAATGGTCTATTGTGTAAGCCTGTGAGAACGTTTGATGTATTGAATGATTGCAAAGGGTGTTAATTTTAATTATGTATGTACAAATTATTTTTTGTTAGTACAATGTATAATACGAATAAATAAAGTTTTCAATTATAAGGTATTGTTCATGTTACATATTATGAGCACAAAGCATTTTTTATTGTTTTTTTTTGTAATTAACCTAAATTCAATCTGCCAAAGAAATATGTGTCATAGGTGTTTTTTTATTTATTCATTCTTTACTGTAAAATTGATTACAATACATACAACTTTATAGAAAAATGCATTCAAATCAGATATTATCAATTTTGATGTTTGAAGACTGTATAATGTTGTTTAGGTACTTATCATGTATTGTAAAAGGCAAATGCCGTTTATTGTCCAAATAAATAAATAAATAAATAAATATACAGAAATCGGAAAGCCGCGATCTCTTTCAACAAACCCAATTTCATTTTTTACTATACTAAACCCTCACCCCTCATAACGTACGCCGTGGGGTAGGCAGAGAGAACGGAACGCCAAATAGATCTATCTTTACACACTTCGCTTCCTCCACGTTCATACAGTTTCTAATACATGCACGTCGGTTCCTCTTACTCAATACACGGCCATCCTTGAGAATTTGATCCAAGTGATCAAGCTACGTGGCTCTTGGACGCCCGCGCTTTCTCAAACCCTTTCTTTCAAACAAGTATGTCCTCTTTGTCATTCTAACCTTGTTCACTCGTTTAACATGTCCAAACCACCGTAGCTTATTCACGCGCATTCTGTCCACAACACTCTTCTTGCATCCACTCATTTTTCACTCTATCTCGCAACGTTTTACCAACCATTCTTCTCAGTGAACGCATCTCCACTGCTTTTATTCCACTTTCGTCCTTCTTCAACCACGTCCAAATTTCACTTACATACATAAGTATCGCTACCAGAATAGTATTGTGCACCAGCATTTTAGCCATATTCGACACATTGCCATTGCTGACAATGAGTCAACGTGCACCGTTCGCTCTAGAACCGGCCACTTTCCTTCTTTCAACGTCCCTATCACATCTTCAATATGTTTTAAGAACGCCTGTCTTTTACAAAACACTGGACAACTTACTTTAGACATATAATTAGTGAGTTCATTATATAAGTATAATTATGATTAGGAATAGAAAACATCTATAAAAAGTGGACTCAAACGATATAAGTTTGAAAATCAAACAAACATAATTGAATAATGGAAATAAAACAGGGGCTAAGCGCCAAACATTTTTTTTAAATAACTGTCTTTTAAACAACAATTACCGACTAACGAATTTTCCGATGAATCTAAGAGCCTAAAACAGGTGTCACTTATACTTTTATGGGCATTAGCTTTGATATAATTATACAGCAGATTAACGAAAAAAAATCGTTTGGCGCTTAGCCCCTATTTTATTTCCAGTATTTAATTATGTAAACATATAATTTTCGCATCGATTTTTCTTAATGAGTAGAAACACATCGTTGAATTTACATAATTACTATAAAATTATTTAAATACCTATAAAATGTTATTATCTGTATTGCCACAAGTCAAAACATCGTAAAAAGGAAATGTAGGTAAAATAATGAATTTATTAATATTAAATAGGCACAAAATGTTTTATATAATAATAATGCCTCAACATCGTTCATGTGCATATTAAAGTTACCTATTACATAATAATAATATGTTTACATAAATTACGCAATATTTTGCAGTTCAAAAAGAAAACGGTATATATAAAACCATTTTAATCTATACTAATATTATAAAGAACTAACTTGATTATTTACACTAACTTGAGGGTTTGTACTAACACATTCACTGATTCAATCCCTGCTAACTCGCTGACTTACTTAATTTTTCTGACTCACTTTCTGATTTGTGTACCTACTAACTCAACCACTAACTGTTATATTTCATTTTATTCTTTTATTTTTGTGTACATATTTTATCTTATTTTAATTTGATTTTTACACTTAAATTTTATTATGCATATTTTGTTATGTTTTGCTTTTATGTTTGATTGTTTAATTTTTGCTTGACAGGATAAATCGATTGTTAGGTGTATAAATCCATTGTTATCCTGCCACAACACAGCCTTGCGGCTAGTGTGGTAGACAGATATTTGTGCATGTTTCAATATGTTTTCATGTGTGTGATATGATTGTAAACAGTATTATTTTTAATAAAGAATTATTATTATTATAAAGAGGAAAGATTTGATTGTTTGCATTGAATAGGCTCCGAAACTACTGAACCGATTTGAAACATTCTTTCACTATTGGGAAGCTAAACTATCCCCGGGTGACGTAAGCTATATTATATTTTCAAAAAAATTCTACCCGTGCAATGCCAGGGAGGACCGCTAGTATCATATATGCCTATGTGATATTATTAAAAGTCATTATATGTTATGAATTTTTTTGACACAATTGGATGTCGGGAACTGGATTTTACTTACTTGAAGTGTAGATGTCAATCAAATTTTGAATCACTCTAGATTAATCATTCCAATTGATCACACTCACCTATAGTCAACCTATTTGAATAGGTATTAACTAGCTAGGTATGTTGTATATGATACACATACATATGTGAACTTCCTTTAAGAATCGAATCAAGTCTTTAAAGAGTACTCTTTAAACCTAGGTAACATTCCCAGTTCATCTGTGTCATGACTTGAAATTTTCGAAAGTTGTATGTAGGTATATAGTTCAACTCAATGTTTTTACTCTCGATATAAGCGTCGAAACTCTGTGTCGTGCACTCCTAAAGGAAGTTAACTTATTTATGTGTGTCATATACAAGATACCTACCAAGTTAATACCTATTCAAATAGGTATTAACTATGGGTGAGTGTGATCAATTGGAATGATTAATCTGGAGTGGTTCAAAATAATATGATTAAAAGTCATCTTTACTGAATATTTTTTTTTTTTGTGGTTGTAGTGTATGGACTTTGTACACTGCACCTGTGAGTTGAACCTTGCACTTGTTTACAAGTAAAGCAAGGAATATTGATGAGTAGCAATATTTTATTTTGCTATATAGGTTAGCTTCCTATGTAGAACGGGGCTCATTATAGACACGACCTTGACTTGCACTGCTAGGCTGCGTGATTGACTATTTGTGTTTGACATTGTAATCAGGACGATTTTTTAAATATATATTTGTGTTAATATAATATCAGTGTTTGTAATTTCAAAGAACCTACAATATTGTAAACTTGCACAGTATACAAAAGTGGTATTTATCTGTGATTTGCTAATGTCAAAATTTGTCATGACTTGTGTATTTTTGTAAATCCGTTTTTAATTTTGTATTTGAATTTGATCTTTTGTTTTACATTTGTTTTTAGGATAGACAGAGTATGCATTCTGTATAATATTCATATTTTTTCAATGGATTTAAGCCGTTTGATGTTGAAAAAATTATTAAAGCAAGATAAGAACATTATAATAAGATTCTTTGACAGATCCCATCACAAGACATTACACTTATATATATTAAATCACTTTCTCCATTTTTTTTTTTATTTTAATTTAAATTACGTGTGCACATATGTATTTATAATATGTATTAATCTCAATATTATTCTTTATGTAAGTGGTAAAATAAATAAATAAATAAAAAACATATAACCAGTTCCCTAATTCGGTTGATGATTTCTTTAAGTACCTACTTGAAAGCCATTTCTCCAATCGCATATCAATTTACATACGTGCCTAATAAGTAATAGGTATTCATATTACATTATATAATCACACACTTACTAGACTGGTAAAGCAGTACTAATTTGTTTAATAATTTAAAAAAAATCGATGTTATTGACCGAAGGTATTTGTTGGAAGTCCATTTCGAGTAAAATTGAAAAAAAAAATACAACATGTAGTTATCTTCCAAATGACTTTTATTAACTAAGTATTCGGAGACTCTCGACTCCATCATCAGGCGATTTGTAAAAAGTGAAATAAGATACAGAGATAATAAGTATTTATAAAATTTGAACAAAAGAATGTTGAGAGAAACCCGTGTTGATTGATATGAAAGTAATTATAATTCATTGATAAAAAAAAACTATTTAAAAGCAAAACACAGCGGATTCCCAATAGATTGTATTTGTAATGAATTTTTGTGTAAATTTGCTTGTTATTGGTGTACAGTAAAGAATAAATAAATAAAAATAAAATAAAGGAAGCTCACACGTCTAATTAGAGCTAGTCCCAAACTATGATATGAATCTTGTATTAATGGTACTAACGTGACGATTTAACATAAACACAATACACTAAACTCACATATATTATGTAACACCGAAACCCAGAACAACTTGAAAACGACATTTTTCATTTTGCCCTGGCTAGAAATCGATCCCGGTTCTTCATGGCTCATAAGCAAGAGCGTTACCTCTACGTCAAACAGGTCATCAAGACATAAAACAAATGTTCAGTATATTGCTGCATATATTTTCCTCTTTAAACATGACAGATTCATGTTTGGACAATATGGTTAATGTGCTTCAATTAGCGCGATTATTAAATTTTGAACAGTGAACTAAAAATGCATCAATGGAAACACTTTGACATTCTGTTGAAAAACAATTCTTGTTCTAGCCTGGGGACCTAAAATGGCCACATTGAGCAATTCATCTACAGAATTTATCTTCCCGAATTGCCAGCAGATCCGTAGCAATTCCTCTAATTTTCGTAAAATGGTCATGATTGTACGCGATTCACCTGCAATTTATTTCATCAAATGATTCATATTTGGTGAAATGTTGCCGTTAAATCGTTTTACAATTCCTATTTCGATTCATATAAAGTGGCCTTTTAGCCCCCCTGTTTCAGACTTGTATTGTTGTTGTGTTACGTTTATTTTATCATTTTCTATTATTTTAATAAAATATTAAGTCCACGATCGGGTATTGAAGGAACCTGGAGGCTTTGAAGCAATGAGGGAATTCGATCCACAGTAAACCAACCTTTCATCACAAGTGAGATCAGAACTCGAAGATTGGCATGGATTGGTCCCGTCGTTAGTTCCAGAGAAGAAAGGTCGACTAAAGGTATTCTGCAAAATATACTCGAGGACAGACCACCATTAAGCAGTATGATAATGACCTGATAAGTCAAAAGACGTCTCTCTCGTGATCAATAATCTATAGTAGAAAGAAACACTTAGTTTCAAATTACCTAACCATTAGGCAGACCAAGACTGTTAGATAACATCAACCGAAATCTAGAAGAGCTAAATGCTAAAGACGACTAGCAATCCATTGCTCAGGATAGAATGTCTTGGAGATCTATTGTTGTGGAGGCAAAGGCCCGACAAGGGCTGTTCGGCCATCGGAAGAAATTAAATATTGTTGTATTGGTTTGACTGCTTGGTAAAATTGTGCATGTAATTAAGATAATGTTATAGAAGCATAATTATATACTTTTCAATTATATATCATTCAATATGCAGACCAATTGAATAATTCTTCAAAGCATGAGCTCTGCTCAATTTTGAGGGAATAAATACTATATTAATCCCGTGGAGCACCCGGTAAAGAATTGGTCTCCCACTCTTCTCCATAAGTTTTTGAGTGTCCTGTAAAAGTTGTTGTCCAGGTGTTCGAAAAAATAAGACATTTTATATCTTAAATTCGGCGATGAGGTTTGCCACCCATCCTGAATGTCTTGATTTTATATTGGCACGGAGAAGACAGCTTGCATGTTTTATATGCAGCTGGTCTGCTGGCTACCCCACTTGTGGGATATGCCGTGATGGCATAGTATAGTAAATACTTTATTATATTGATGAAAGATAACTATTATTTAATAATAAAGTGTATATTCAATAATGATAAGCATTTTTGAGTGTCCTGGAAAAGGCAGGTATTCCTAAAATATCACGCTTTAAGACATTTAACATCTTCAGTAATTCAGCGATGAGATATGCCATCTGATATGAATGCCAACAATTCGACGAAACTAGTAGAGCGTTGAAGTTTCAAGGTGGATCCGACAGTGCTGCATCAACTCTGCTAAGCCATCTCAGATGACTAAATAGGTCAAACTGAGACAAGCACACTCTGTCGCATTTGAGACATGGATGTTCTCCCGCAGATGACCACCTGATAATAATGACACTCGAAAACAACAAAAAAGAAAGGGAGACCTATTCATTGCCCGGGACTCCACAGAGGAATGATTTGAATTCTGATTCCCTATGATTTATTGATTTTGATGTATAAATTCAAATAACGTTTTCTGTAAATCGTGTATATTGAATGAGAGATCGCTGTGAGACAAAACAGATGTTGTGTAATTCACTTTGCAAAAAAGTGTACCTATTATTAAAATGAATTTACAATTAGTAACAATATGTTCATGTACAGATGGTACTGCACATTAATTTGTTTAACTAGGTTTTTGGATGTACGAATTCGAATAAAAATAGTTTGAAACTAGACACTAAACAGTTCAAATAATAACAAGGACCAACAATTATTATCTATCTTCTGCAATATATTTTGGGTTAGATGGAAGAGATTGCGCCTTTGCGACAAACTCTGTATACAAGCTGATAATAAATGACGTGAAAGGCGAAAATAAAATGAAGATTAGAAAAAAATTATTCATTCATTGAAGAATAAGTATGAATTAAAACTAGGCAATCTAGGTGACGTAGGCAAACAAATACAGTCGATCCCGCTTAATTGGGACACATCGGGACTTGGGCATTTTGTCCCAATTAAGCGGCTGTCCCAATTAAGCGAAATTCACATTTTTTAAAATTCATTTATTTGGTTTTGGCAACTAAGGCCATTAACCAGTAATACACACATAAAATTAAGCAGTGCATATTTTTTTTCAATAATTTTAGTTTATAAACTCTTGGAAACTGTAAATTACATATAGGCAATATAAATTATCATTTAAATTACAAATATGTAATAAAAACTTTTAAGAAAAAAAATTATTCCTAATTAAAATAATAAATGGCATACAATTTAATTCAATGCAAAAATGAGAATTCTCTGTACATATTTTTTCTTGAGAATATGTTTAACTTAATATGTGCTGTGATCTTAAATTTACTGTCCCAATTAAGCGGAATGTTGTCCCAATTAAACGTATAAATTTACTATTGGTTTCTTGGTTTGGTTTCTGTTCTTTGAGATTTGTCCCAAATAAGCGGCTGTCCCAATTAAGCGGAATCGACTGTACTCGCATAATATATCAGCTGATAATGTAACCATTAGATAGTAGGAATTAACCGCAAGATAAACCTTGAATCCTGTTACAAATACATATCATAATACAGCTGTTCAAAACTATGTATTAATGATTTACAGAGTTAAAAAATAACATACATACATGTATGCAAGTGAGACGTGGACATGGTTAAAGAAGGATGAAAGTGGCATAAATGCAGTAGAAATGAAATCGTTGAGAAGGATGTGTGGTAAAAGTCTGAGAGATCGTGTGCGTAACAGTGATATACGAAAGGAATGTGGAATAAAAGTTGGTGTAATAACAAGGATGAATGTAAATAATTTAAGATGGTTTGGACACGTATAATATAAAAAAAATACGTTGGTGTAGTTACAAAGATGAATGTGAATAAGTTACGATGTTTTGGGCATGTGGAAAGAATGAATGAGAACAGAATGCTATGCTATGCTGTTTTGCTATCCAATAACATACTGTATAATTATATTCGTTACCAACTTGTAATTTCTTTACTTTTCGCTAGCCTGATGATGAGAGTGGCAGCTCTTGAAAGCCGGCTCACTTCCAATAAAAAGTCACTGTGGATATACTATAAATAAGACGTGCTTTATCTATAATTAATTCAACATCAATTTCCACCAAGTACCGTCGGTTGAAAATATCAACTTTATGTATCTTGTCATTCACAAGCGCAATATTTGACTAATCTATCTAATATAATCTATTAACCTATGTGCTAATGGTTTATAACACTGTAGAGCGTATATCTATGTATAACATTACAGCTTTCCTGTAATTTGGTATAATTTATGCATACAAAAATATAATAATTAATTATGATTTTATTCCGTGATTTCAAAAAAATATTACGGACATATTATTATATTTATGTACCTATTATGAAGAAATATTAAATAAAAATAACATCGATTTGCTGGGTTGCTAATTAGATTTTAATAGCTAGGTATATTTTATACAGAATTTTTACATGTTTAGCCTACATAGGCTACACAAGTATGAAAATTAACTTTTTTTTTTAATATATACTTATCTGGGTTTTATTATAAACCCAAATACAACCTTATTCACATTTCACAGTAAGCTAAAAGCTTGTGTCGTGATAGGAGAGTTTGCCAGCATCTGGGATCGAACCGCGGACCCTCTATTCACGAAGCCGAGACTACCTCCAGGCTACCGACTAACTCAATATTGATGTTATAAATATAATGATAGTTAACCAAGAAGTACACTGTTCTTCCATCCGCAAGGATTCCGCGTGTTCGGGTGTCCCTCTTTCACAATACACCGTTTGGCATTGGCATGGCATTGACATCAGAGCGCAGGGAATGTCGTAGGAAGAGGTGACGCAATTGACACAGAGATGCTCTGACTGAATGGAGAAGGCTGGTTTCTGCCCTGTGCTCCCGAGAGGAGCGTTGAGGGCGATGATGATGATGTGAAAAAAGAATCTTCTTCTCTTCTTCGCCCTCGCCTTTATCCCATTTACTGGGGGTCGGCTCTCCTAGTCCTCATCTTCCAAGTTTTGCGGTCCCCTGCATCCTCCGCGCGCAACTTTGCCTCCTTCATATCCTTGGCAATTGTGGACATTTATTTTATTTTATTTATTTATTTATTCTTTACTGTACATTGATAAAATACAATTACATAAAAGGTATACATCAAAATTACATACAATCAATATACAGAGGGCGAGTTTATCGCAAAGGCGCGATCTAGGTGGTGAGACATCCAGGTGGTGAAAAAGAATAAAGTAAATAAATCATTTTTCGTTGGCACGGAGCGGATGGCTTGAATGTTTATAACATATAGCTGTGGGACCTCACTTGTGGGATATGCCGTGATGGTATAGTATTATAGAAGTAGTAGTATAGTAGTCATTATTTTTTATTTTTATTTATTTATTTATTATAATAACAAAATATACCTATTCATTCATTCTTTAAGTTGCTGTATTAAAATTATTCGATAGAGGTACAATAGTACACGATTATATTGGCAGGTATGTCTACAAATACAATAACTTCATTAGGTAAGTACCTAGGTATATTAGCTACTCTGTTGTATTGACAAGGAGAGCTTAATTCGCTAACTTCCGTGTTATATATGATTTATAATGTATTTGTGTGTTATGTATACACTAGTTCAAGTCCGCTACATAAACAGGTTTACATAACACTATATACATACCTATGTACTATATTATATTAGGTATATTTATGTAATGTACATACATCATAATATATAATACTTATTTTGTATTATCACATTGCCGATCGTACAGTTCCATAGCTCGACAAGTAGAAATAATGTCATAGTAAGTATAAAGCGAAACTGCACTTTAATGTACTTGAAAAATGTATAAATTATAGGTAGGTACGTTGTTCTTTATTTTATAAAGGTAGGTAGATTGATTTTGCTTTTGTTTTGTTTTTGTATTCACAATTTGTTTTTATTGACTGATTAATTTGATTTGATAATTTTTTTTTATTAATTCAAACACAAC